>JASVEL010008525.1:0-299077 GCA_032618575.1 Nicotiana noctiflora
TCGTGACAGAAAAGTACTGTATTACCCTGTCATATCTTAGAGGCTCCGTAGACAGTAAATGTGGGATTATGGACTTATGTAAATATATGTCGGGCTTTGTAAATTGTAAAGTTGTTATGTAATTAAGCGTGTTGTGTATGTTTTGAAAAAGAGTGTTTTAAATATAAGTTGGTTAAACCTTTGGTCGATAAGTAATGAAAAATATAGGGGAACCACATGGGTTAGGAAAGGCATCCAGGTCCGCTTGACTGGGGCTATCCGGTCGGGCGCCAGTCATGTCCCTCGATTTAGGGCGTGACATTGGGATAGTTTCGTAATTGTTAAGGTATTAAAGTGTATGTTCCAGGCGGCAACTGTATACATTATTCCTGTTATTTAGTTTTGATTATAATTTCCACAGTTGTTATTACTTTTGCAATGTGTTAGGCTTACGTGGTCGCAAAGACTAGGTGCCATCATGACGTGTTCACAATTGGTGAAATAGGGTCGTGACACCTTAAAGGTGAATTGTAGAAGATTATAACATCGTCAAGCTTAGTACGTCGAATTAGGACAACAACACCCCAATGTAGAGGAGAACTCCACCACGGTTGCAATTACAACGTTTCATTACTTCCACCAGTCATATATGACCATCCTTTGTTCGATTGACTTTCCCTTGTCGGGAATAAAATACTAAATCCCTTTGATTATATTCTGAGAAAACCTCCCTTCAATTCATTCACTGCCCCAACACGTGGGCAAACACCCTACCATCACAACAACATTGCGGAATAATCGCTCATAAGCATTATGGCAACACGTGCCTAGCCTCAAGGATCTTAGAAGTTTTGTTACTGAGCTGAAACAATATAAGTTCCCTCCGTAATGCGACTATAATAGTCCAATAAACTATACTGGTAAATTCATCCCGCACCACATTTGTAGTGCCATTGCAATCCTTCATTTTTTGATTTATAACAAGTGCTCGCATAAGATTGAGTAAGAAGAAATCAAAGGCATAAGCCTCAAACGAATTGAACCACACGATAAGGAAATCAAGAAGATAAGTACTCCTAACAGTCATGCAGTCACCCGAGGATAAGTATAGACATCTCCATACCGATCTGTGAGACTCTACTAGACTTGCTCATGAATCATGAGACTGACGGGAACCTAGTGCTCCGATACCATGTTGTCACGACCCAAAATCCACTAAGGGTCATAGTGGCGTCGGACACCTCCGTCAGGCCAGCCAACTCAATTATCAATAGATTCATCTTTTAATGCTTTTGAAAATCTAAGGTTTTTCCTTCCATTTTTCATAAATAAAAGTTCACAGTTGAAATTTCAAATTCAAAATAATAACAATTAATACAAATCCGTTGAAAACCATCCCAGAAATATGGTGTCACAAGTGCACGAGCTACTACTGATAAGTAAAATAATATACAACATCTGTCTTAAATACAGTAGACAAGGAATAAATAATAAAAGTGCATAAATGAACTACACTAGCTGCGGGTCCGGGTCGTGACACACCTAGTCCCAAAGTTATCCATGCTACTACGCTAGTAGGCTGCTAGAAGTGTATATATACCTGTGCAACAAAAAATGCACAAAAGTGTAGTATGAGTACGTAATCAATGTGTACTTAGTGAGTATCCCGCCTAATCCCGAAGGGGTAGAGATGAGATGGCCCACTTCGGCACTCACTAGAGGTCAATTATCAATAATTAAAATAAGTGATGACCCTTTGGGTCGTCACATTCTAATAGTGAAGCCAGAAAACAGGTAAACGCCTTCAAAAATAATTCAAGGGCTTCAAAGGGCTATTCTTTATTATCTCATCAATTTATCAAGTCACACGGGGCCAATTCCACATTTTAAATTTTCAGGTAAACAGATAAACATGCGCAAATCACACCGAGGTGACGACCCGCTCCAACACGAATGTAAACTGTGCTCTGCCGAGGGTCGAGCGGCACGAACCATAGATGCATCTATTATCACCGAGGCGTTTGGCCCGTTCCATTAATAAATACATATCCTGCTCGTGAATCATTTGTGCGACGCATGCACTCATAAAATACATGCTCGAGTATGAAATTAATAGTTTATCGGGGCTATTTTATCAAAAACAACCAATTCCTCTTTTAACAATTCAAGAAAACAAAGTTTAAATCCTTTTTAAATTCATTTACCAGTTCAACTTGATTTTTAATAATTCAAATGTCAAAAAAGTTTCATATATCCCACGTATAGCATGCTTTTGGGTCTCAGACTATCTGGACAATAGCATAATAGTAGCTACGCATGGACTCTCATCACCTTGTAACCCCCACAATTAGAGCACATAATCAATTTAACTCACATATGGGGTAATTTCCCCTCACAAGATTAGAAAGGAGACTCACCTCGCTACGAAGATCCTCAACCGGTGTTCTACATTCTTTCGAAGACTTGCAACAATGCAGAATGCTCCAAAACAAGCCAACGATCATACAAATCAATTAATATACGCTCAATTGTACTTTTACAACCCAATTTATAACAGTTCCTAACCCCGAACGAAAAGTTGACAAAAATGCCCTTCGGCCCATGTGCCCGAAATCTGAAATTTGTCAAAGATAAACTTTGCCCGTGACCTTTGAAACTCAAATATATAATTTTCTCTTAATTCCATACTCAAAATCGTGGTCAAAATTCAAGAATACAAGTTTTCTACGTCTTCCCTCAAAACCCAAGTTTTCTACAATTTTCCAAGTCTAAATCCATATATAAACCTTTTATCTACTCAAAACTAATAGAAATCACTTACATCATGTTTGGTGATGAAAATGATGCTAAAACGTTGCTCCAAGATCGCTCCCATGGAAGAAAAATGAAGTGAAAATGAGCCAACTTCGATTTTTAAAGAAACCTCTCTACCTCCAGCTATTTTCACTTCCACGGAAAATTTTTTGCTTCCGCGGTCCCGCTTATGCAGAACATTTCCGCTCCTGCGGTTATGACAGCAACCAACACTTCCTCGACACGGAAATGAGCATAATTTCATCATACGATGTCCAAATTCGATGATTCTTTTTGCTATGGCTCCGAAATTACGTTATGGATCTAATGATTCAATAAAACCATAACTTTCAGCTCATTTTCTTAAGGTGGTACCCCTTTATGTCCAAATAAACGGTGTTGAAACATTAACAAGAGGGTGATTACCACCCGAAACATACCCGAGGCCCCCGGGACCCCTACCAATCACACCAATAAGGCCCAAAACACATTATGGACTTGCTCGAGACCTAAAATCACATCAAACAATGCTAAAGTCATGAATCAACCTCCAATCCAAGCTTTATGAACTTTAGAACTTCCAACTTCTACTTTCGATGGTTAAACCTATCAAAACACGTCCGGTTGACCTCAAATTTTGCACACAAGTCATTTTTGACATTACAAACCTACTTCAACTTTAGAAATCGGATTCCAACCCCGATATCAGAAAGTCCACTTCTGGTCAAACTTCTCAAAAAGCAACAAATTTCTATCTTTAGCCAAATGGCTCCAAAATGACCTACGGACCTCCGAATTCACTTCTGATTGCGTCCCCAACCCTAGAATCACCATACTGAGTTATTCATAGCCTCGAAATCCCAAACGGACATTGATAATACTGAAATGAATTTCAAGACAAACTTATGAAATTTCTTCTAAAATGATAACTTCTACAATAGGCACCAAAATGCTCCTGGGTTATCCAAAACGCAATCCGGGCTTCCAAGTCCAAAATTATCATACGAACCTGCTGGAACCTTCAGATCCCGATTCCGAGGTCGTTTACCAGAAATTTCAATCCTAGTTTATTATTTAAACTTTAAGCTTCCGAAATAAGAATTCTCTTTCCAAATCATCTCTGGACTTCTCGAAATTCAACTCCGACCATGCGTATAAGTCATAACACCTGAAATGAAGCCGTTCACAGCCTCCAACTGCTGAATGGAGCACTATTACACAAAATTATCTATCGGACCGTTACATATTGCCTGACATTTACCTTTGGGGCCTAACCACGAAAATCGGTCCAAACCTGAATGACATTCCATCTATTCCACCACCTATAACAATAGGATATGTAGCAAGACTATTGTTGCCCGGCCTTTACCTTTGGTTCCTAACCACGAAAGTTAGTCCAATCCTAAATAATTTGGGGCCTAACCTCGTAAGTAAGTCCGAACCTGAATGACATTCCATTTATTCCACCACTTACAACAAAACAATTACATTAAAAAAATGAATAGTGTTACTTGATACATATACGGGGAGGGTGGAATAGTTAGTTACTCTAGCTTGTACACAATCTTAACAGAAAGTGAGATAAGGGTTTGATTTTGGAGGAGGGAGAGTGAACTTATAAGGACATCCTCAACTAATTACCTAAGACTTTTCTGCTTGTAATTAGTCAAGTGAAAGTGGAAAGATATTCAAAAAGAGGAAAAAGTAATTAAAGAGCAGATAATATTTAGATATATTATGACCTACAATGTTAATACTTTCATTTAGTTTCTTGCCTGATCTCCATGAATAACAAAAGGATAAAGACATGCTTAATAATATTAAAGATTCTAGGTTACATTAGAATTCGAGCAAGATAACGTAGACACTACATATCTATAGTGTGATATATCACACATTATGATTCACTATATTGATGAGAATAAAGTGGAGATGCACTAATACCCCAAAACTAAGAAAAGGACAATGAATGGGAAAACTATTTTTATTTGACATATAAAATCTAAAAACCAAAAGTGAAACATATAAGAAAAGACTATGGTGCAAAGAATACATGAATGCGTGTAAAACACACACACACACACACACACATATATATATATATATATATATATATATATATATATATATATATATATATATATAATGTGAAATCATATTGTACTCCAATAAACACTCATCGTCGCATGCAGCTAACTACTTCTCCACTTTATCATATATACATCTCCAACTAAAATCTTCTTCTTTAACCTTGTAAATATAGACCTCTATTTTCTCAAGAAAATGTGATGACCCAATTGTCCTTACTAATGACATTATTACTATTTAAGAGATACCACAATTATTCATGCATATTAAAATTTAAATAGGTTTCTACTTTGAAATCAATTTCTTCAGTGTGACGTCCCGATCCGTCGTCTCATGTATTTCTGCTTTGTTTCCCTTATTATATTCTTCTTTATGTTTTTCTACCAGTTTTTGGTGTGTTATAGTTGATTTATATTGGTTTTTATAATAAATGGGACATTTATCTCTTTAAGGAAGGCTTAAGTTGGAAAAGTCAATAGAACATTGACTTATGAGTTATGGGGCTTGGAGGTGATTTTTGGATGATTCGGTTAGTTGTGATAGATGATTTGTGACTTAGGATTGGGATCGAAATTGATTTTGGAGGTCTAGTGTAGAATTAAGCTTGAATTGGCGAAGTTAGTATTTTGACGAATTTCAATTGATAGGTGAGATTTTGATCCGAGGGTCAGACTGAATTTTTGGAGAGTTGGTGTAGCTTCAATATGTGATTTATGATGTGTGTGCAAAATTTCATGTCATTTGGATGTCGTTTGATTAGGTTTTTGATTGAAAGTGCATTTTGGACGTTTTTAAAAGAACGTAGGCTTGAATTTGATGTAATTTGATTATTTTAGTGTTAATCATGGTGTTTTGATGATTGGAGCAATTTCGGATAAGTTATTGGATCATGTTTGTGTTTTTGGTTGAGGTCCCAGGGGCCTCGGGGTGAATTCGGGTAGTTAAACCGAGAGATTTTAAAGTTGTTGCATGTTGATGCTAATGGTATCTGTTTGTTTCCCACCTGCGGTTATGGGACCGCATGTGCAGTCTCGCTAAAGTCGGAATTTTGGGACTTTGTCTGAGTCCGCATAAGCGTAAGAGTGGACTAGGCGGTCCTGCTGACGCGAAATGGGTACCGCGAAAGCGGTGGGTGCCTTAAGTGAAAAGTCCACCAAAGAGGATGTTGACCGCATAAACGGAAGTCGCAAAAGCGGTATTGGATCTGCAGAAGCAAAAATCGACCTGGGCAGAAAGGTTTAAGATATCATGTTCATTCGCGAGGGTTATGTTGTTTCCACCATTTTTGAGTGAGCTTTGAGAGCTTTAAGGAGATTTTGAAGAGGGGTTCAAGGAGTAATGATTTGAGGTAAGTTCCTTGGCCTAAATACACAAGATTATGTTAGATTTAACATGGAAATTAGTTGAAATTTATTAAAAAGGGGTAAACACTTTCCCCAGTCTTTGACCATCCATATATGCAGAAGTCTTTGACCTGGGAGTCCGAGTCTTTGTATTCATGAATCAGGTTTATCAATTCTTCCTTGAGTGAGGCTTCCAAATGGACACTTATCTTTGATTACCGAACATTTTCCTGATCCCCCAGATTAATTGCTTTTGTATCATTCAAGTTAGGTTTGGGTTTTTCCTCATATTGACTCAACTCTTTGCTAATTTCTTCCAAAGCCTCCTCATCATCATACTCCACCTTATTATCACATTCAATTTCTTGTATTACTATTTGATTATCAAGACTAGGCCAAGAATTCCTCATGCACGACACATCATTGAAATCAGCAAAAATGGACTGCACAAGAAAAGAAAGAAAGACAAAATAAGCCTATCAGAAATGGAGAGAGAAAGAAATTGCATTTCATAGAAATTTGAAAGATAACAAGGTTTGACTCATCCGATTGGACGGAACATAAAAATCTGTATTACAACCTTGAAATAAAAAATATTTAAAGCAAAACAAAAACTAACTACCACAACTCCCTCCAAGTTGGAAGAGGAGTAGCTTCCCAGTTATTCAATTTGGCCCGAGATCGGAACTGGACATCGATTCTGCTTGGACCCTCATATGTTTCTACCATATGCACTTCTTCAAACAACTTTTCAAATCATTCAATCGATTCCCTATCGGGCCTTATCTCTTCTAAGTTGGGCATCACTTTTGCCGGGTGCCTCTTTCTACCAGTCCTGACGAATGAACGGGAGAGGCGAGAGACAGGTTTAGGGAGGGTCCACACTTTCTTCTTCAATTTTTGGGCTCTCTTTATATCAGCAATGGTTGGTTTAAAGTACAACCCAAAAGTATCGATGTTTCCAGGAAGAGATACTGGATGTGTAATATCCTGTAAAGCAGCTCCCAATCTCTTTCCGGGTAGAAATCCATTTCTCAGCATTTTTGTGGCAACCAAAACAGATGCGGTAGCCACCTTTGGCACTACAACATGCTCACCCTTCGGAACCTTAGCGAGCGATACTGTATCAACCACTTGGTACACCAATGGGCCCTTATCGTCCTCGACTTCTTCAAAGGGAGTAATAGTATTGCAAGAATTATCTTCACCGTGGACCACGATTTGTTGATTGTCCCATTCAAACTTTACAATCTGATGTAGAGAAGATGGCACAGCCTTCGCAGCATGGATCCATGGTCGGCCCAGCAGAAGATTATAGGATACAATAACATCCAATACTTGGAATTCCATCGTGAACTCTACTGGCCTAATGGTACGTTCTAGCACAATGTCTCTAACAGTATTCTTCCCGCCCCCATTGAATCCATGTACACAAATGTTGTTCTTGTGAATTCATTCATTATCAACCTTGAGCTTCTCCAAAGTAGACAAAGGTCTTATCTTGGCACTCGACCCATTATCAATAAGCACAGGGGTCACTACCGAATCATCACATTTCACAGTAATGTACAAGGCTCTGTTATGTTTTGTTTCTTCTACCGGCAATTCGTCATCTGAGAATGTCACTCGGTTTGCCTCAAAGATTTTGTTTGCGATCCATTCAAGATGATTCACTATAATTTTCTCAGGCACGTGATCTTCATTTAAGATTTTCGTTAACGCACGGCGATGTTCATTGATTCACGTCCAAGCAACGGTCGTAGTCAATATAATCTGGTCAAATAAGTCCAGAATCAATCCCACAGAGAATTAACCTACCAATTACAACTTTCACAACCCAAAAGTACTTCCGAATCAAGTTCCCAAAAGTTCAAGTATGTATTTGTGTGATATTTCGACTAACTACTTTTGCAAGAATTAAAAAGGATTAAAAGAAAGAATTGAATGTTGAGTAAAATAATATGGAGAAAGACTAAGGTATTGATTTCCCCTATTGATGGAATCCCTTCTTGTTATGCTCATACAAATTGTCAATATATTCTATCAATCATGAACGCTATTTGTACCGTAACCCTCTCCCGAGCAATTACAATAATTTGCTAGTGCACTCTCCCGAGCTACCCTAGCTAGCTTTACTTTGAATAGTTCACTTTAGATTGCACCCAAGACTTTGTTATTCCTAATCCCGTCTTGACGCCTAAAGTTATAGATTCCACCAATAACCTAGGTGTGGTGTTGTTAAACAATATATCAAAATATGCACTCTTTTCCAAATTATGCACACTAAATAGGCACAGCTAATTGGGGATCCTACCAATTAACTACAACAAGAACGAAGTTGAACAAATAGAAATCTAGCTAACAATTTGTAATCACGTAAACGATAAGTTCATCACTCAATAGGTTCCATCAAAACCTTAGAAAAGGATTTATCTACTCATGCTCAAAGAAACAAGAATAATAATTGAATTCATAAATAAATACTTGATATAAAATAAAGGAATGAGTTGAGAGAGTTCTCTCTTACTAATTGTCTTGCAAAAGTAGTCAAAAATACAAGGCTTGCCTCTTTTGGGCGGACTATAGGTTCATATAGAGGGTTTACGTCAAAAAATTTGAGTTTTGACAAAGTTAGCCTTCAAATTTTCGGCATCTTCCGCGGTTTTTTCGCGGTCGCGAGCGTACCGCGAACAGAACACTCCTTTGAATCTTCAAAAAGCTTTTGTAGGCCTGTTTTTCCGCGATTCCACCGCGGTCGCGGTGAAACCGCGGTTTTGCACCCTGTTCCTTTGGGAATTTGGAAAAACTCAAAACATAAAAGTTGTAGTCCTTATAGTTGGTTTTCCAACCATATATTATGAAGCCCAAATGGAGTTCTGAGCGAAACGTTACGTCCAATTTACTAGACAGTGCGCAATATGCCTCATCGGTTCTTCGCTTGTACTACACTATCAAATTTGACCCCCGAACTCGATCCCGGCTTAATTTCTTGATCTTTTACTCAAACTTCAAAGCTCCAAATCACTTAAATTCATTCCATAACATCCATATAGCTCGGAATCACACCTTCCCGGCTATTTTCAACATAAGTTCTTGACTTGTACCACACTTTGGCCTTTTTCACCATCTTTTGACTCCAAAACTTGCTTTTTTAGTCTTCATTAGCTCATGTGTACCTATAACACATTAAGAACACTAATAAAAGCATTTTGTCATCATAAACAATATCAAAACAACAGTAAAGCGTGATTATTTAGGGCATAAATATAGTTAAATTCACCTATTATCAATACCCCACACTTAAACCTTTGCTCATCCTCGAGCAACCTTAATCACACTTTAGGACAATTTTATTTATGTCTCCCCCAAATTATGTCACAAAAGCTATTTTCTTCATGATTAACCTAAGATATGCACAATCCATACCTAACCGAAAACTCTCATGCCAGCACATTATTGCTTACTCTAATTATTACCAAAAACTTGCAAATTTACCTTCTTCCTCTTGAGTTATACACCCTCACATAGTTTATTGAGAGATGTTCCCACACATAATCATTTCAGAATGTGGAACTTATAAATATTAGAAAAATTCACTCACTCTCAACAAAGAACATTCATATGCATACAGACACACCATAGGCTTGCCCCTAGTGTAATACTCCACTAATCGAGTTATTCAATCATAGATCAAGAGGTCTTTAAGGGTTGTAATGTTGGCTACGGGACGTGTAGGATACTTTTGGTTATAGTGACTAACCTCCCTAAGCACTTTTCTTTCTTTTTCACAACTTCCCTTTTAATTTTCTTCCTTATGTCTCCCCTAAATATTCCTTCACTTTTATTTGCTTTTAATCCCAAATTTTCTTTTGTTGGTGTAAATGGCCTGTCTATTTTACATATATACATTGATTTATCTATTTTTTTTATCATTGCTTTGCAACACATTTACATTATTTTGCCAGTTCAGCATTTTCTACCATTCATTCTTGATTTTCCCTTTTTCAACTTCCCTTCACCCCACACTTAGACTTTTGCATATTCATTACAACATAAGTGCTTCTAGGAGGTAAAGTAGAACAATATAAGATTTCGTTTTTTCATGAACATTCAAGGGCAATCAAAGAATAGGCTTTAAGGTCAAAGGGGTTAACTAGGATATTATGTACAGGTGAATTCATGTCTTATTGATTTATGAGGTTACACAAAGAAATGCCACAATCATCTCTACAACCAAACAACTTCTATTTCGCTTTGCAAACACACAGGGCAAGTTCTAGGTATCATGTAAAACATGTAATGTAAGTAAAATCTCACACACACATAGCATGCAACTCATTTGGAATCCAGTTTATCTACAAAGTCCTATCGATGTTCAAGCAAGCATTATTGTGCAATTTAAGGCATATTTAGATTCTACAGTCAAGCTTAGAAAATACATTCTCAAGTTCAATTAAGCTTTGCTAATGTGCATACTTGGGGTTGCATGTTACCCGTTTTCCTCTAATCCTAAGAAAAGAAAAATCTACCTAACCAGTTTCAATAAAAGCCCTTGGAAAAGAACTGTGGTCACAAGAAAAACCAAGGGGGAGGTGATACACTACCTAGAAAAAGAAAATAAAAGAAAGAAAAATTCCTACGTGGACTACTTCCCTCAAGAGTACTTGTCCTTAATAGTCCGTCGTCAGGAAGAGTCCTCTACTCATATTTTTGGATTTCAAATTTTCTGATTTTTTGTGTTTTTATTCCGACTTGGACCCTTAAGAAACTCGTCGCCAAGTGTCCATCATCGGGCCAAAATAGCTATTTGTATTTACAACTACAACTAATATATACAACATATACAAGATAAGTCACCCACCCCACACTTAAAATCATATCATGTCCTCATGACATAAAGATAAAAATATAGCTCAAGAGGGGCGAGAAAACGTACCTGAGACTTACTCGGAGTCGGAGACTGTGGATAGGTCGATGTGACATGCTTGACCAAGTGCTCGGAACCATTCCATGAACCTGCTTTCCGACCGAGCTTGCCTCTGTGACATTGCGTCTAAGCGCGTGTGCAAGCCATCTACGGAGGTGCGCAGATCAGCAACCTCCTCCTCCATGGACCTAAGCATAGGTCGGGTAGATTCGGACCTAGACATACTCGCTCCACGGTGAGCATGCCTGGAAGGTCCGGCTGAGTCAGTGGAATGCCTGGCCCGGGCAACCGGCACAGGGTCAACCTCATCATCCAAGTCGATTGGATCATTGTCTCGGCCGACCCGGATTTGAGAAGCTCTGAATGAAGCTTTTTATGGGAGATCACCATTCGAGGCCAGGACCGGGGTATGATGGCCGAGACATAAAGTAGTGACGAAAGATGGGTAATAAAAACCCTTGGCTTTGAGGGAACCCCTCAACACCATCTCGTCACTAATTAAGTAGGCGATGTCCATGTCCTGCTGTGTTACAAAATACCACATTAGAAGTGCACTATTAAAACTAACATCAGTGGTGTTGCTGGAGGGCAAAAGCCGGTTACATATGATAGAAAACCAGCATTTAGCAGTATGTGTAAAGCAGTTAGAATGGAGTATTTTATTTCATATCCAAACACGGATTCCATCAACACATAAAGCCTCAATTATCATGTCCCAGGTGACACCTGGCCTATCGTGGTAGTAGTCCACGTCACTAGTATGATTCGGCAGTCTAAGTGCCTGTCTAATAAAATGAGCATGGACGTAGACGTACTTACCTTGGACGAATACCTCCCTAGCAAAACCGCAGGGAGCATTGGCATAAAACTCCCTAACAAGCATCTTGTTCACGAGGGGCGGTGCGTCAAATAGGAACTCTATTTCGCGGCGGCGAATTTCATCATATATTTCTGGCTTTTCAGACCGCAGGGCCAACCTGTCAACTTCAACTTCCTGGAGTCAGGACTTAGCCGCCTTGGCATGGAAATAACCTTCCTACTCCTCACTGGCAAACCTTGACTTGTCATATGTAGGTTCCCTAGAAGAGCTAGCATCCTGTCTTGATCTTTTGGGGGCCATGATCCTACACAAAAGTGACAACCAAAAATTTGCATAATGTTATAACATCGGTTGACTACTCAGACTTCACCATCCGTGGAATACCACAATTGTCTCTTTAGTGCTATCATCCCATAACTCCTATATTTAACCACTTATCTAACAATTTCACCAATCGATATTCATGCACCCCACACTTATTTATTTTGGCAATCTAACATGACCCAATTACCCTAAACCATCTTCAATAATATACAACAACAAGCAACTCACTATTTGGGCATTATTTCCCCTAAAAATTCATTAATCAACTACTACAACAACAATTGTCGAACTTGGCCAACCAACCAACAAATATAATCACCAACACTTTGGGTCTCCAAAACAATAAAATTAACATTAATAACTAAATTGGATACCCAATCAACACAATATCTACAATAATTCCATCCATATCACAAGGTTTCAAAAAAATCATCTAACATTCTACTACAAAAACCAAGTAATATATATGTGGATTCTACTAAAACTAGCCATATATACATATTATACAAGTTAAACTACAATTAACTAATTAAGTCTACCAAATTAATAATAAAAATTAAAGAACTAAAAGAAGAAAGAAATAAAAAGAACAAGAAGAAGAAGACTTACTATTGAGAGTAGTAGAGGAGTAAGATTGAAGAGGGGGAATTATTTGGAGAGGGATGGAGGAGAGAATTTTAGAGAAATAAGGGGCGGTTTAGTGTTTTAGGGTTATTAGGGGGGGGGAGAATAAAATAAAAAAAATTTCTACCGACCGCGGAGCTGACCGTGGTCGTTCGCGGTTCGTTCGCGATCGCGGACGAACCGCGAATAGTCAAAATTCAGAGAGGGCAATTTTCCGCGATTCGTCTGCGGTCGCGGATGAACCGCGAACAGAGGCCTTCTCTGAAATTTTTTTGCTGGTCAGAAATTTTTTATTTTTATTATTATTATTTTTTATATAGACTAACTATGATGAGTATACTTACAACATGTTTGTGGGTTGCCTCCCACATAGCGCCTGATTTAACGTCGTGGCACGACTCATCTTAGCGCATTTTAAGGCTCGCTAGACCTTTGAGGTTCATCTAACCATAGTTCCACTTTGTCCTCCATGTCATCCATGCCGATATAAGGTTTCAACCACTCTCCATTTACCTTGAATGTGCGTGAACCATCAATGGTCTGAATTTTCGCAGGGCCCGAATAAAATGCCTCAATTACCCGAAAGGGTCCTGACCACCTTGATTTTAATTTGCCCGGGAACAACCATAATCTCGAATTGTATAACAGTACCTTGTCCCCGGTTTTGAAGTTTCGCTTAATGATATTCTAATCATGAATCCGCTTCATCCGCTCTTTATATAGTCTAGTGCTTTCAAAGGCTAGGTACCGGAATTCTTCCAATTCATGTAACCGGTCATTCTAGATTTTCGCGCTTCATCCCAGTCGAGATTCCATTGCTTCAGTGCCCACCATGCTTTGTGCTCTAGTTCCACAGGTAGATGACAAGATTTCGCAAACACCGATTTGTATGGTGACATTCTGATTGGTGTCTTGAATGCTGTCCAATATGCCCACTATGCGTCGTCAAGCTTCCTGGAGCAGTCGGTCCTTGTGGCGTTCACTGTTTTTGTTAATAGACTCTTTATCTCCCTGTTGGAGTCCTCAACTTTCCCGCTGGTCTGTGGGTGATACGGAGTGGTCACTCGGTGTTTCACATCATACTTGGCCAATAATTTCTCAAACGCCCGGTTGCAAAAGTGTGTGCCACCATCACTGATGATAGCCCTTGGAGTCCCGAAACGGGTGAAAATGTTATTCTTCAGAAATCCCACCACCACCTTAGCATCATTGGTGGTTATGCTACAGCTTCCACCCATTTGGACACATAGTCTACCGCAACAAGTATGTATTTATTGTCTTATGAGCTGACAAAGGGCCCCATGAAATCTATTCCCCGGACATCGAACACTTCTACTTGCTGGATTGGGTTCATTGGCATTTCATGACACCGGGAGATGTTCCCGGTGCGTTGACATTCGTTGCAACAATTCACCCACAAGTGTGCATCTTTAAACACTGTTGGCCAATAGAAACCGGCCTCAAGTATTTTGGCGGTTGTACGCACTCCTCCAAAGTGACCACTATACGCTGAAGCGTGACATGCCAGCAAAACAGAAGATTATTCTATCTCGGGGACGCATCTCAGGATAATGTTATCAAGACATATCCTAAACAAAGAGGATTCATCCCAATAATAAAGCTGGCTTCCTCGAAAGAAATTTTTCCTCTGGACCGACGAGATGTCATGAGGAACAATACCGCTGGCCAGGTAATTTGCATAATATGCATACTATGGCGCTTCAAGGAGAGTGGTGGTGAGCAGCTGCTCGTCTAGAAAGATTCCCAAAATTTTCCCACTCTCTTTGACAATTTTAGCTCGTTCAAGTCGTGACAAATTATCAGCGACTTGATTTCCGGTGCCCTTTCTATCACAAATTTCAAGGTCGAACTCTTGGAGAAGCTGCACCCAATGAATTAGGCGCGGCTTAGAGTCCTTTTTATCAAATAAGTATCTTAACGTTGCATGGTCAGTGTATACAATTACCTTGGATCCTATGAGATAGGACTAGAATTTGTCAAACGCAAACACGACCGCAAGCATCTCCTTTTTCATCACTGTGTAGTTTAGTTGTGCTCCACTCAAGGTCCTACTAGAATAGTATATTGGATGCATCAACTTGTCTTTCCTTTGGCCCAGCACTGCCCCCACCGCATAGTCACTTGCATCACACATTAGCTCAAATGGTTGCTCCCAGTCGGGGGCAATGATGATGGGTGCTCTGACCAACCACTTCTTCAGTTCCTCAAAAGCAATCCTACATTCATCAGAAAAAACAAAGGGGTGATCTTTTTCAAGTAACTTACAAAGAGAGTTTGATATTTTGGAGAAGTCTTTGATGAACCTCCGGTAAAAACCGACGTGTCCAAGAAAGCTTCTTATGGCCTTGATGGATGTTGGTAGAGGTAGCTTTGCAATGACATCAACTTTGGCTCAGTCTAACTCAATGCCTATGCTTGAAACCCTGTGCCCCAATACTATATCTTCTTGTACCATAAAATGGCACTTCTCCCATTTTAGCACTAAATTTGTTTCCATAAACCGTTTCAGCACTTTTGTCAGATTGACAAGGCATTCATCGAATGAATTCCCTACCACCGAGAAATCATCCATGAACACCTCCATAATGTCTTCCACCATGTCGGTGAAAATGGCCATCATGCACCTTTGGAATGTGGCAGGTGCATTGCATAGTCCGAATGGCATCCTCCTAAAGGCAAAAATGCCATATGGGCATGTGAAGGAGGTCTTCTCTCTATCCTCGGGGGCTATGGAGATTTGATTGTACCCCGAGTACCCATCCAGAAAGCAAAAGTGTGACCTCCCTACCAACCTGTCAAGCATCTGATCAATGAAGGGAAGTGGGAAGTGGTCTTTGCAGGTGGCTAGATTCAGCTTCCTGTAGTCCATGCATATTCTCCACCCGGTGACGGTTCTAGTTGAGGTCAACTCATTATTCTCATTTTTCACCACCGTCATGCCACCTTTCTTTGGCACACATTGAATTGGGCTAACCCGGCTACTATCAGAGATTGGGAAAATGATTCCCACATCTAGCCACTTGATTACCTCTTTCTTCACCACTTCTTTCATGTTTGGGTTCATCCTTCTTTGATGTTCCCTTGAAGGTTTGTGTCCCTATTCCAGGAGAATATTATGCACGCAATATGCGGGGCTGATCCCCTTTATGTCTGCCATGGTCCACCCAATGGCAGTCTTGCATTCTTTTAGTACCTGTATAAGTTTTTGAGCCTGCACATCTAACAAACCAAATGAGATAATAACAGGTAAAGTGGAGTTAGGACCTAGAAATTCATACCTGAGATGAGATGGTAGTGGTTTAAGCTCAAGCTTTGGTGGCTCTTCTATGGATGGTTTTGCAGGAGGAGTCTTTCTTTTCTCTAAGTGTAGAGGCTCGAATTCAAGCTCTCTCTCCCAAAACCCCTAGCCTTCCAGATATCGTACCCATTCTGCTAGACTTTCACCATTTACCTCTTCCAAGTTCATCAGGTATGCTTGAAGTGGATCTTCAATGGTCAACTCTGCATCGTCTGTCTCCACTATCACATCAACCGCATCAATAAGAGAGCAATTTGCGAACTCACTAGGGCGCCTCGTGGATTTTTGCACATTGAATATGATCTCCTTATCATTCAACCCAATCTTGAGTTCCCAAGTCTCACAATCAATTAGGGCTCTCCCGGTGGCTAGGAATGGTCTTCCTAGGATTATAGGAATTTCCTCGTCCACCTTGCAATCAAGAATCACAAAATCGGCAGGAAACATGAACTTCCCTACCTGGATAAGCACATCATCTAAAATACCAAATGGACGCTTAACCGTCCTATCAGCAAGCTGTAATAACATAGAGGTAGGCCTGGCTCTCCCAATGCCTAGCCTCTTATAAATAACCAAGGGCATGAGATTAATGCTCGCCCCCAAATCACACAATGCCTTTGCAAAGGCATAATTTCCTATAGTGCATGGAATGGTGAAGCTACCTGGATCAGATAGCTTCTCAGCAATGGGTCTGGAGACCAATGCACTACAAGTCTGGGTAAGGGTCACGGTGGCCAAGTCTTGGAAATCACATTTCCACAACATCAAGTCTTTCATCATCTTAGCATACCCAGGCATTTCTTTCAAAGCTTCAATTAAAGGAATATTTACCTGGATTTGCTTGAGCATATCAAAGAACTTTTTGTATTGCTCTTCTTTTTGGTGCTTGGCCAACCTTTGGGGGAATGGTGGTGGAGGCCTCTTCTTCCCAATGACTTGGGACTTTACTTTCTCTATCACTTTCTCTTTAACCTGCTGCTCTACATGTTCAGCTACTTTCTCCGTTCCCTGCTGCGCCTCTTTATTTTCAGCAACTGGCTGGACTGTAACTTCTGTCAACCCTGTGGACTCATCCAGTTCAATGGGCACTGGAGTGAGTGTCTCATCCTGTGTGTCTCTTTTCTTTCTTTCTTTCTCAGTATCAAGATCTCTACCACTTTTCAAAGTCACTGCCATCAGCTGCTCTGGGACTTAGTCTTTTGGGTTTGTTTGTGTATCTGTAGGCAATGACCATTGAGGACGATTGTTAAGAGACATAGCCATCTAGCCCACCTGTACTTCAATATTCTTGATAGCTGCATCATGTGTATCTATCCTTTCATTGGTTTTGGCATTTGACCCAATTACCTACTGCATCATAGCTTCCAACCTTGTGAACCCATCGTCATGTCTACCCCCATGTTGTGGTGGAGGTGGATGATATCCCTGCTGCTGATTGCTGAAATTCTGAGCTCTAGGATATGGAGCCATGTTGTGTGGTGGCCTCATACCTACTGCATTATATTGTAGCTGAGGAGGCCTATACTGTTGTGGATCCTGCTAACCCCAAATTCTTCCACCTTCTTCGTCAGGATGCTCATTTGTGTCAATAAAGTTGCCACGTTCTCCTCTAGAGTGATGGATGGATTCATAGGTACAGAGTGTACCACTGGAGTGATAGGAGCATTCCTGGTCGTCCACCCAGAATTTTGAGCCATCTTGTCTAGCAATATTTGGCCCTCTCTCCAAGTCTTGCTTAGAAAAGCCCCACCTGCTGAAGCATCTACAATATTCTTCATACTATCCGAGAGCCCCATGTAGAACCTTTGACCCAACATCTGCTCGGGAATCCCATGGTGAGGACACATAACAAGCATACCCTTGAATCTGCCCCAAGTTTCATGTAATGTCTCTATTGGTTTCTGCTTGAAGCTCACAATCTCATACCTTTGTTGAGCTGTCTTGTTAGGTGGGTGAAACTTGTTGTGGAATTGCTTGACTAACGAAAAGAGCAATAGTCTAATGGCTTTCGGAGTCACATTCGGTTGCACCTCCTGTAACTGAGAACGGAAAGAGCAATAGTCTAATGGCTTTCGGAGTCACATTCGGTTGCCTCTGTGTCTTACATATTGAGAGAAAGTTCTTTAGGTGTTGTTGTGGATCTTCAACCTGAGACCCAGAGTATAATCCCTTATTTTGCAACAAGTGGAGCATGTTGTTAGTAATCGGGAAAGACTCAGCTTGAATCGCGGGCACAACGATGGGAGTTGCGAAATTATCCGCTGTGGGTTGTGCCCAGTCATATAGTGCACCTTCCTGCGCCTCCTGCACCTCTTGCATGTTTAACCCAGCTTGCTGGTTTGGTTCGTTCACATCACCCATGTCGAAGTCTAGTTTGATTGGTTGTTGAGATTGCTGAATTTGTTTGATAGCCTTGTTACGTGCCCGGAAAGTTTGCTCGGGGTCTGAGAGTCTTTCAATTAGTTCTCCAGTCCTTGCAGATTTTCTAGGCATGCACCTGAGTACCCAAATCAACAACCATCAAGATATTCAATGTAAAGTGTAGAAAGAACCTGACTACACAAAAATCTTGAAGTTCTGTCAATGCAATTGATAATTCCGTTAATTCTCCTGCAACGGCGCCAAAATTGATTCACGTCCAAGTAACGGTCGTAGTCAATATAATCTAGTCAAATAAGTCCGTAATCGATCCCACAGAGAATTAACCTACCAATTACAACTTTCACAACCCAAGAGTACTTCCGAATCAAGTTCCCAAAATTTCGAGTATGTATTTATGTGATTTTTTGACTAACTACTTTTGCCAGAATTAAAAAGGCTTAAAAGAAAGAATTGAATGTTGAGTAAAATAATATGGAGAAAGACTAAGGTATTTATTTTCCGTATTGATGGAATCCCTTCTCGTTATGCTCATACAAATCGTTAATATATTCTATCAATCATGAACGCTATTTGTACCGTAACCCTCTCCTAAGCAATTACAATAATTTATTAGTGCACTCTCCCGAGCTACCGTAGCTAGCTTTAATTTGAATAGTTCACTTAAGATTGCACCCAAGACTTCGTTATTCCTAATCTCGTCTTTACGCCTAAAGTTATAGATTCCTCCAATAACCTAGGTGTGGTGTTGTTCAACAATATACCTAAATATGCACTCTTTTCCAAGTTATGTACACTAAATAGGCACAGCTAATTGGGGATCCTACCAATTAACTACAACAAGAACGAAGTTGAACAAATAGAAATCTAGCTAACAATTTGTAATCACATAAATGAAAAGTTCATCACTCAATAGGTTCCATCAAAATATTAGAAAAGGATTTAGCTACTCATGCTCAAAGAAACAATAATAATAATTGAATTCAAATAAATAATTGATATAAAATAAAGGAATGAGTTGAGAGAGTTCTCTCTTACTAATTGTCTTGCAAAAGTAGTCAAAAATACAAGGCTTGCCTCTTTTGGGCGGACTATAGGTTTATATAGAGGGTTTAGGTCAAAACATTTGAGTTTTGACAAAGTTAGCCTTCAAATTTTTGGCATCTTCCGCGGCTCGTTCGTGGTCGCGAGCGAACCGGGAATAGAACACTCCTCTGAATCTTCAAAAATCTTCTGCAGGCCTGTTTTTCCGCGGTTCCACCGCAATCGCGGGGAATCCGCTGTTTTTCACCCTGGTCCTTTGGTAATTTGGAGAACACATAACATTAAAGTTGTAGCCCTTTGAGTTAGCTTTCCAACCATATATTATGAAGCCAAAATGGAGTTCTGAGCGAAAAGTTATGTCCAATTTACTAGACAGTGCGCAATATGCCTCATCGATTCTTCGCTTGTACTATACTATCAAATTTGACCCCCGAACTCGATCCGACTTAATTCCTTGAGCTTTTACTCTGACTTCAAAGATCCAAATAACTTAATTCCATAACATCTATATAGTTCGGAATCACACCTTCCCGACTATTTTCAACATAAGTTCTTGACTTGTACCATACTTTGGCCTTTTTCACCATCTTTTGACTCCAAAACTTGCTCTTTTAGTCTTCATTAGCTCATGTGTACCTATAACACACTAAGACCACTAATAAAAACATTTTTTCATCAAAAACAATATCAAAACAACAATAAAGCGTGATTATTTAGGGCACAAATATAGTCAAAATTCACCTATTATCATTCATCTGAGTGAATTAGCAGAGACAATAGAGAGATTTGCGCCGACATCATCCTCAATTGTTCTACTATCGGTAGTCATGCGTCTTCATTTTCTTGAAGAACTCCTCGGCCTCCTCTTCATTGTTTGCCTTTTTATAGGAGCCGGATTATCATTGGTAAATTTTGCTTTTCTTAATTTTTCGGGGGCAAAGTACCTCCACCATCTCGTCAAACCGTTAGTTTCACAAATTTCATCGTTGACCTCTTTCCCCTAATACATGACAGTCACTTTGTTGTAATTCCATGGTACAACTTTTGGATCCACAATGGGCAATTGAGTTACCGGTTTGATAATGATCGGTTCTGTTTGGGCCCCTTTCACAATCAACACGGGTTTTGCACTTGCTCCAGGTACTATCACTTTTACTGGCTCAGGTTTTGTTACCACCACTAGCTCATCCACCACATATTTAACTACAATCACTGCTCTCCCACCCATTGCTTTCTCATCTAGCTTGCTTTCGCTTGCCTTGATCATCATTACCGTTTGAGATGGCTTTTTCCAATCTCCCCTTTGTACCAAATCAATCATATGAGCTTCATGATTAATATGTAAGGGATTCTATGTAATATTAGGAGTTTCGGGGGCCAGGACTTCGATTCTCCTTGAATCAATGAGCTCCGGAATTGCAGTTTTCAAATGCCAACATTTCTCCATGTCGTGCCCCGAAGTTCCTGAACAGTACTCATAGCTGACAGAATGGTCCAAGTTCCTTGGTGGTGGGTTCGGGGTTTTTAGTTCAATGGGGTTTAGGATTCCGAGCTACCTCGATCTGTGAAATAGACTAGTGTATGATTCTCCTAATGGAGTGAAAGTCTTTTTCTTTTGCAACCTATCATTTCTGATAGCAGGGTTTGGGCGAAGGCCTGTTCCACCAGTATTTCTATATGCTTTGGGAGGTGGATATGTATTCTGGGCATGATAGGTGTTATAAGGAGTGGGTGCACGCCATGGTGCTTGTGGTTGTGGGTAAATTTGGGCATGATGGACTGAAAAGTGTGGAACGGGGGGAGGATGATAATGTTGTGGTGGGCCATATGGTGCTGGTGGATAAGGCTGATGATGTGGGCGAGGTTGATGATACTAAGGATTAGGACCCCTGGACCATGTTTTTCCTTATTCAACAGCCACCTCTTCTCTTCTTCTTTCCAAAGACCCTTCCAATGCCCGTCTGGGTAGCCTGAGTTGTGGCCTTTATCGCCAAATAGCTCATAATCTTGTTAGATTTTAAGCCTTCCTCTACCATACGCCCCATCTTGACGACTTCATTAAATGTTTTACCGACAGCTGACACCAAATTCCCATAATATATGGGCTCTAGAGCTTGCAAGAATCAGTCCACCATTTCACCTTCTTTCATGGGTGTATCCACTCGGGCAGCTTGCTCTCTCCACCTGAACCCGTATTCTCAGAAGCTCTCTCCTAGCTTCTTCTTTATCTTTGTCAAATAATGTCTGTCAGGAAAAATCTCACAATTGTATTGGATATGATTAGCAAAAGCCTGACCTAGATCATTACACGTAAACCAACGAGTGTGGTCCTTCTTTGTGTACCACTCTAAGGTTGATCCACTAAGGATCTTACTGAAATAGGCCACCAGTAACTAATCTTTTCCACCGGCGCCTCGCATTTTGCTATAAAATCCTCTTAAATGTACCACTAGGTCACCATGACCGTCATAGAGATCAAATTTCGACAATTTAAAACCCACTAGTAGTTGCACTTCTGGGAATAAGCATAGATCTTTATAGGCTACGCTAACTTGCCCCCCAAGGCCTTGAATGTTCTGAAAATATTGTTCAAGACTTTTCACTTTACGGATCATTTCTTCTTGTTCAGGGTTTTGGGTGGTTTCTCTTCCTCTGATATGTCAATGAGAGGAGTATAATGATAAGAATCATGATGTCGAAAGATATTCTTGTGAATAGTAATGATTGTCTTGGATATGAAATAGGGGTTCACTAGAAGACTTGTGTAATGTGGCCGGTGGAGGAGCCACATATACGGGAGTGACTAGAGGTGGTGGTTGTGGGATCTGTTTTGGTGGTGGAGGAGGTGGTGGTGTTTGTGAGGTGGTTGCATAGTATGGTGGGTTTGTGGGGGTAAGTAGTGGATGAATTTACGTTGGGAGGATCCTGTGTTTGGACTGGTGGAGGGACATTAGCAGGATTGGATGGGTATGTCGGTAAAGGTTGTCCCTTTGCCCAGGCCTGGTACATTTCGGCCATCTGTTGCTTAAGCTTGTACATTTCTTCCTTCATAGCACTTACATCTACCACCTCATCATCCCGAGCCGGGTTAACAGTCCTAGCCTCAATCCTTGGCTTATTGCTTTTGTCTTACCTTTAGAGCGAGTATTGTACTAATGGGTTACCAGACCAGCTAGCTAAAAACCACCTTTCTAGACTCAACAACAACAATGCTCGTTAGTGGTTAGGACATAATTGCACATTAGGAGCACAAACATATTTAAAAAATTTTGCTCGGCCATATGCGACATCCTGGCTTTCTCAATTATGGCTTTTCATTCATTTTGCCTTTTCTTTGCTTTGCCAATTCTATTGCTATCACTTTTCTTTCTCCTTTAATCAACATTTCTCATTTTCATCATTACCATTTTTCTTTCTTTTCTTTTCTTTTCTCTCCTTTTTTTAGTGTTCTTTTGATTTGTGTTTATATGATTAGTATCGATCCTATAAATTTTCCTATTGCGCATGTGCTTGAAAAAAAACAAAGAACACAAATATAATTTTTTGGAATTTTCAAATTTATTAATAGCCAACAACAAATATAAAGATGGACTCTAAATGATAACCAAACTATGACCCTCTAAAGAACTGTTTGAATTGAACTGTAGAATGAAAAATATAGACTCGAATGCTTAACCTAATGCAATATAGACTCAAGAATACATCAAAGATCCTTGTGCCCGCGGGGCATTATTTGGTCTTGCCGCGAGCCTATATGCAAGTCCTTTTGGAGTGGGTCTAGGTCACCCATTGTTTCACGAATATCATCACTGAGGCAAAGAATGTAGTCTGGGTCATATCTTCACATATCTGGCACTTCCGAGTGATATAATGAGCAATGTCAAGGATTCTTTCTCTAATCATCACCTTTTCCTGAAGTAACATTCCAATTTGTTCAGCACGAGCCTCTAAAGTCTCTTAATTTTTCTCTTGAAGTTGTTGCAGATCCATTTCTAATTGTGCTAAGGCCGTATAGAAATTATCTCTTTCCATGCTGAATTCTTTTGCTTGTTTGCTAATTTGACCTCTACGGTAATAAACTTTTCCTCAATTTGTCAACTTCGATATCATGCTCTTCTTTTAGTTGTTGAATCATGCGGGCCCTTTCTTCTGCATTTTTAGCCAACTGTCTCTGAATCTCGGCTAATTCATTTTCGGCTTTGTCAAGGTCAAAACTATAATCACTCGCATTTTGTCGCAAATTATCTATCAACTTTGCATCTCGGGCATTTCGAATAGGGGTTTCAGTTGCTATCCTCATTTTCTGAATTTGAGCTCATAACGCCTCATTTTCTTTAACCAATTGCTTTTTCTCACCTTCGTCTGCTGCTGCTTGTGCACTATTTTCGAACTTGAGGTCTTGGGCTTGCTTTTCTAGAATGCTAATGTTTGTATGGTACTCATTTTCTTTGGCCAACCATGTCCACTACTCTTGTGATGACTCAGCAAATTCCTAAAGATGGGGTCTTTTGGCCTGTCGTCCGAATGCAACATCCCTTATTTACCAAGCCTGATAGTCAGGCGATACCTCTCCTTTACCTTGGTTTCAGACACAAGTATTTGCAACCAAATATTGACATTCACTCCAAATCTAACGGACTATAGCTTCAGGAAACTAACCGTCAGGGCCAATCTCAACTACTTGCAAACTGATATCATCATCCTTAGGTATTATTTGGCATCGCCCAAGCTGTCTCAGTACCCGATAAGGAGCATAAGGTTGAATACTCTTAAGTCGCATCATAAGGTTGAATACTCTTAAGTCTCAGTCCTAAGTTGTTCAATCCCCCAATATGGTCATATCGTTGATATATGAAATTTAGGGTACAAAATTCGTCTGCAAAATCAGGGTTGTGAACACTTCTGATTATTTTCAAAGAGTCCGGGAATCTGTGTACAACTACAATTCTTAGAGCGATCAAGTATTTGTGCCTCAGAGGAACCTCATCCTTTCCTATATAGTATGCCACTTCCTCTAAGGTCGGGGTAAGCTCAAAGTCCGAGAAATAGAATACATTATGAGCTGGGTCCCAACAAGTAATTAATGCCTTGATGATATCACCTCGGGGTGTAGTGTCTAATAAATCGGTAAGTCCCTTCATGTGTTTATTGACTTCCTTTTGCCCTTCTTCGCCCAAATCCTTCAACCATAGGCGTAACTCCAAAGGGATTTTATACACGCTTAAAATTGGTTCATTTCGAATCGTGCTCATCCTGCACATTTATTACGGTGATTTTAATCACTTATTATGTCCTAAAAAAGAAAAGACAATATATATTCTTTCACAATTCTAATTTCAAAAATAAAGCTCAAATACGACCTTTCAGCATTTTAAAAGAATATTTTAAGGTTGTACCCGTTGACATTGGGGAATGACTCAAAAGTGCCCATTTTGCGTAAATACCCTTCCGGCACCCTTTTGGGACATTCAGCTATTTTTGACAAAACGGCATCACTAGATTTATGTCAAAATTTGACATTTTTTTGACTGTTTACACAATATAGGTGGTTGGACCCGTTAAGGGTTACCTACGTATCCCGTCCCGAAAGACGAGAATCAAACATGCATAGTTCGGTCAAATTATTTTTTAGACAACCCATTTTTGTTTTTTGCCAAAATTGAATATTCAAACTATTTTTGAAGACAAAATTTTCTATTTTCATTGGCAAATCTAATTATATATTTTTAAATTTTTGAAAACAAAACAAAATAACAAAAGAGAAATTATTTATTTATTTATTTATTTATTTCCATAACCCAAAAACTAAAAATCAACAATTTTTCTTATTTTTTTAATCCCTTAACAAAATTTCGACAGAGTTTCGATAGAATTTGAGTATCGATTTTTCTTCTAAAACAAACAATTGTTATTTTCTCTTTTTTCTTTCTCAATTCTTTTTTCTAACCGGTCAACATGATGACCCGAGACAAATAAATGCAATACATAATTATGATGGTCTTATCATATTTAGGTTACCTGTCCTAGATGGACCCAACCCCTGTGTTGAGTCCCCTAAGTCATACGTGATGCAAATAAACGTCCCTATTTCTAGGTTCATAACCTGATTATTTGTTCTAGATTGTGTACCCGAGCGGACAACTCGAGTCGAGGAGGGGGCTACGTACCGGGAACTAAAAGGTCATCCGGCTTAGTAACTTGTCCGACCTCTTTCTTATTAAAGGTATTTACACTAACATAATAGGGAGTCTCAACTAGTAAGCACATCCTCGGAGGTGTGAGAAAGGTTTTCGGCACAATTTATATACAGTTTAAATAATATCAAAATAGTAAATATTTAGCACATTAATCAAGAACATATTGGAAAATCGGATATAAACAAGTACAACAATTCAACTGAGCTCGAATTCTTAAACCCTGAACCAAAGTTCTGGATTTTCTATCCCCAGAGAGTCACCAGAGCTGTGACACCTCTATTTTTTGAAGTTTTATCGGCTTTTACTATACCCCGTGAAGGGATATAGTAATAAAGGAAGGAGTTTTTCCAATTAAAGGACGATCGGAACGAAATTTATTTTTTAATTTCAGAGGTCACCACTTGGGAGATTAATGGTGTCCCAAGTCACCAATTGAATCTCGAACCGAGGAAATATGACTCTGTTAACAGTCCATGAACCAGAAATCTGAATAAGGAATTCTGTTAATCCGGGAGAAGGTGTTAGGCACTCCCAAATTCCGTGGTTCTCGCACGATCGCTCAACAGTTGTATTTGTTTTTATATAATTTTAATATATGTTTCACTTTTATGTGCTTTTATTAATAATCCGCTTTTGTTGTATTTATTGTTTATTTTTATAGGAATTGCAACGTCGTGAAAATGCATTTCGAATCACGCCGTACCAGTACGCCCGTGATTTTGAACACATTTCAACTTCAGTAAGATTTAGATTTGGGTTGCATGAAATGCACACCCGTATTAGGAAGATAATATTATCGATAATCACGCCTAAAGAATTTACGCGTTGATTAACTTCGAGAAAGACTGTGGAATTATCTAAACAGTCCATCCAATTTCTAACATTTTATAAGTCATTATTGAGGGCCCGTAGTTTTGTATTTTCATTTGGCGAGGCTCATCTCAAAATTCTTCAAGTTCCAATCTAAAGTAAGCTATGATTTTCTATTCGATTTGTCTCTAATAATAAAGAAGAGATCCTAATTGTTTATATTATTTGCCTAATTGTTATGTTGACAAAGGTGTTTTTCTGAGTTGCAAACGTTTGGGCCTTAAAACAGGCCCTATACAGATTCAAATCTGTCGTTCAAAGAAACCTATCTCACGTATGGGCTTAGCGTAAATGATATTGAGCCCAAGCTCCATTCATTCATAGGGCTGTTCAGCATGGCCCACTCGTAAACCCACACTTGTCTCGAATTGAATGCTACATACCATATTTAAATTATGTGAAATTCTAAAAGTTTGATATACTTCTTCTGAATTTAGAATCGAATCAATAAAGTAAAGCGAATTAACAGTGTTGAGAAAGTGTAACAATAAAACTGACGAATATACTCTTTAACATTTAGCCTTGAGAAAAACTATGGTAGGAGATCATAATCTAATCAGGCCATTTTTGATGTTTTCATGTTTGCTCTACAAAAGTTAAATTAAGATGGAGAAGAGATAATGCTTCCTTTGCGTTCTTGTTTCTCTTGTTTTCTCTTCATTATTTCCCTCATATTTCTCTTTTTCTTAGATTATGGTTATGTAGATTGTCTACGTATCATGACCCCGCATGAATCAGATCAAGCGTAGTTCTTGCGAATAAATGCAAAACTAACGAGATAATTTTTGGGAATTCTTTTTTTAAATTTTCATTAATAAACATCTATTGCAAGAGACACTAGACTATTTTTTTTTTCAAAAAGGAGAACATTACAAAACAGACTTAAAACAAAATGCAAACTCGATGACTAGGAATACATCAAAGCTTCAAATCCTGGGGACCGAGGGGCATCACTCAACATCACCGCAGACCTACGCAAGACTGAGAATGTTTCAATGTCAGCTGTAGGCTGTTTAAATAAAACTGACCATGTAATGATTTATTTGACTTAAAAGAAAGTGGATATTTTTCAAAAATATCTATTTTAAGAAAACAAAGACTTGGTTTTTGCAAAAACGACCTTTCAGCACTTCCGAAAGAGAGATTTTAAGGTTGTGTCCGCAAACCATTTTAAAAATGACTTAGGGTGGCTATTCTTGCAAAAATGGTCTTCCAGTGTCCTTTTGGGGATGTTCGGCTTATTTTAAACAAGAATGCCGTCACTCGACTTATTTGATGTAAATTAAAATTCTGGTATTTTTGTCTATTCTTACAAAAAATGTTGTTGGACCCAATGAGGGTTGCATATGTATCTCACATCTCGTGAGAATCAAACCAGCATAGCTCGGGCAGACTTGCCAAAATCAAAACTATTTTGAACAATAATTTTTCAAGTATTTTCTCTTTTTTGTTATTTTTCATTTTATTAAAATCCGGTAGCATTTTGGTACGTACTATTTGGGCATTGATTTTTTCAAAGCAAATGGTTACCCTCACTTAGTCCGAACACTACTATTTTCTCAATTTTCACTCATTATATACAAGCCGATCAACATGCAAAATTGAGAAAATAAATGCTTAAGTACCACGTAAGATGCATCATGATAGTTATTTCAATTCAGGTCACCTGTCCTAGATGGACCAAACCCCTGTGTTGAGTCTCCTAAGTCAAATTCACATGATGCAAACAAGTATCCTATTAGGGATCCAGCATGAGTTTATTATTCTTCTTGGTTTAACCCTAGGTTTATTGGTCTAGAACAGGCTTACCCGAGCGAACAACTCGGTCCGAGGGGGAGGCAGCGTACAGGGGATATAGAAGCTCCGCCGGCTTAGCAACTGATGTTGAATTAAGTTGGTGGAGGCTCGTGGCCTGTGTCCCATTTCAACCGTTCCCTGGATGTGAGAACAGAAGGGTTTCAGCACGGTTTATATACATTTCAGATAATATCAAAGCGGTAGGTATTTAGCACTTTAAGCATGGAACATGTAGGAAAATCAGATAAAAGCTAAATATAATAATTAAACTAAACTCGAATTCTTTGAACCCTGAACCAGAATTCTGGGTTCGTATTCCCCAGCAAAGTCGCAAGAGTTGTCACACCTCCTTTTATTACCCTAAAGAATAATGTATAAGGGAGTTTTTCCATTTAAAGTGATATTATTTGAAATGAGATTATTTATTTGTTTAGAGTCGCCACTTGGGATAGGATTGGATTTTGGTGTCCCAAGTCACCGGTTTAACTTGAATCCTAAATCGAGGAAAATTTCGACTTCCCAGTTGGAGTATGCGAACCAAAAATTCTGAATAAGAAATTCTGTTGACCCGAGGGAGCACGATCGCGGGGATGGATAGTGGTAAGGGAAGGGGTGACTATGCATGCTTTGACTATTAAAAGGGTAGAAAATATGTTATTAGGTTTATATTCCTACTTGCACAATATAAACCATGCTTAAGACTCATTTCATTCATTAGAGATCATGTTCCCTAAGACTTATACTTACTATTTTCTGCATGTCCATTTCGCTATCATATCACTTAGATAATCCCACGTTAAATGTGTTAATAACAAGCATTTTCTACGATCATGTTCCTACTGCCATACGCATTTAGAGATCCTGTTTTAAGGCTAACAAGACTAACAAATCATCCCTACATATTCTAGAAATCATCTTTGAATACTGTAATATTTGTGCATCATATTCTGCATCTCTGCACATTAGGTACCATGTCCTTAAAACTTTATATTCACTTACGCGTGGTTAGGCCAACTATGAATGCATAAAAAAAGGGATAAAACAATTTTAATCAGTTCTTACCATTAACTTGTAATAATTTTATGTGTTGAAATTTTGAGGATTGGTATACTATCTCACATCTATGGAAGCCTTAGGTGACCAAGCTATTAAAATTTGAAATCTGCCTTCTTGAGTATGCTGACTAATTCTCAATGGGTTTTAAAATCAATAGACAAACTGGTTAGTCCTTTCTAAGTAATACAACAAATCCGCTATCTGCTTGCCTTCTAAAAAACACCCAGATGTCATGCCTTAGGAACCTGAATACTGCCCTTATCTGTGCTTGAGTCGTGCTGCTTATGTATTTGTTTGAGAAAGATACCCTGAGCCTTTTAATTACTTCTATTATGTGTGGAAGTCCTAAATATTTTGATTTTTGCCTTAGAATATTGCCTTTTTAAACCTTAGAGGTACATCTAGCACCACCCAGAGGTATCAGTCCGAACTCCCTCCAGGACTATTAAGAAGGGACGAGTAGCAGCATGCGATAGGAATCTGTGACCAACTAAACATGGTTTTAGAATAGATCTCTCGTAATTGGTATAAAGATGGTGGAGCTAAAATATTAAGCAATCTATTTATAAATGGGTACATATATTCTAGGCAAGTAAGGTATACTCATACTCTTTACTCCTTTTTGATAATGTTCGACTCAAAAATGTCTACAAGCATTTATGAATTAGAAATAATTAATGAAAATGGAGGGCCAACCATAGCAAGTCGTAACATATCTGAAATTTAATAAGGGAAAAGATAATGAGGACACTTGTATGGATAACAGAAGATATTAGTGATCTTTATTCATGATAATGGATTAACCTGTCTCACCATGGAGAGGTTCAGATCTTTACAACCATGTTTTCATAGATCTACCGTTATTCTGTCTTTTTGGTATTGAGTTCTCACTCTGCGTTGTACTCTGTATTTCTTAGAGCCCCCATGGGGAGAGAGTCCAACCCTTTTTCTGATGCCTGCCTCTGTATTTATAGACAATTGATGTACAAGTTGACTTTCTTGTGGATCATGCCCACATGAGGGAATTACTTCGGGCGTACCCAGAATGTATCGACCTCGGCCTAAGTTCCGGGCGGATGCGGGTAATACTCTTGGTCGGGGCGTGTGACGACCCAAAGGGTCATCACTTGTTTTATTAATCATTTCAAGCTTCTGAGGTCTTGAAAACCTCATTTATAGTTGCCTCGATTTGCGTGCACAGTCCGAGCGCGAAGCTGGAATTTTTTTTGACCAATCGAAGAGCGACCCTTTTTGGGCGAGGGGGCGCGATAATTGCTTATGGTGCTTTATCACTATTTTCTTTTACATGGAGGGGGTATGATCTCGTGTGTGAGCATTCTTGGTGAAGGGTAATGGTCAGTACGCTGCAATCACAGGTTAGGATAAGTTTCATCCATGAGGACTTTGGGATGCGGGGTCTGGTCGCCTCGGCCGATAAGACGTTTGTGTGTTTGAGGTATTCGAGATGGTAGCCGCAATTTCAACGCACACTCGTAGATTTCAATCATGGTGGTGACGGTTTTGGTAAAACTGAATAATTTTTTGATGGTTGGGATGCGCATTTAATGGCGCATGTCGGTTTCCCGAGGTTTAATTCAGTTGCCTATAAGAAGGTTTGTGATGTCTGATGTTCAACACTTCTTGGTTTATTTGTGGCTCTTATCTTTGGTGAATTTCAAAGAGTTCTACTCTTTCTACGAAACGTTGTCGTTCGTTCTGTTTTGGATTCACCACTCTCCCCTAATCTTTCAAGTGACTTGAATCAATGGCTGGCTCTTCTTCTCGCGACGGTCTTCCGACATTGGTACCGGTTGGTCCTCCGGTGATCGAAGGATTGTCTCCGGTACTTGCGGGTGACGGTCGGAATGAAATTGAGAGAATACCCACAGTAGATGAAATACTCCCAACAGCGGGAAACTTGGCGGTGGACTTCACCTCAGATGGAGGAGATGACCTGGTGGATGAGGCCCCGTTAATGGGGGAAGTGGGTATGACCTAGTTACGTGAACAAGGGCTTATCCCTTCTCACACCGATGTTGTGCTGGCCCGGCCGGAGGAACGGGTCCACACCGATCACGTCGGGTACTGTGTATTCTATTCTTATCCCCTCAGGCTGGGGTTCAGGATCCCCCTCCCCAATTTGGTAGTTTATTTCTGCCGATATTATAATATGTGTCCGGGGCAACTTACCCCATCTTTGTACAAGCTTTTGGCAATGTTGCTGAAATTCTCGGAGTTGGTTGGCCGGACTGTCATGCTGCAGCACGTACTCGCTTTGTACGCCCCTCAGCGAGTTCGGGGGAGTATGATCCGGATGGTCCCGCGTGGGTCACAGGGCTTGGTGGCTGCTTTGAACGACGAGGTCGAGCCTCTTCAGTTTGAACAATTTTTCTACATCAGAACCGGTCATTTGGTTGCGCCCTCTCCAAGGTTTCCGGAGACTTGGAATCATAGTCGTAAGTTTCGGTTTACTTCTTTGGCAGGGTCGAATTTGTTCTCCTTCTTTATTTTTGAATGGTCGCTGATTTGTTATTGTTTCGGTAGCCGACAGGTCGCCCCCGTCTTTATACACTGGTCTGCGCGGGTGGCTCGAGGTTATCCTTCCGCACATTGAGTGGATCCGTTCGTGGTCATCTTTCTCGAGGAGGTACGGCCAAGGGCCGGCCGTAGGTAAGGAGTTTGTTGTCTTCGGGCGTGTCTAACTTTGGTCATTTTCGTAACTTGGGACTGACCCAATTCCATATTTTTAGAGAAGGTATACCGCGGCAGGGCTCCCCAGTTAGTATTCCGGCGGCCTGGTGCGATTGCCAGGTTCTTTGCTACGCCGGCGGCCGACCAGGTGCCTAGGGTCGCCTCGGTCGAATCTTCCGCAGTGCCATCTCCCGTGCGCCCTTTACTTGGTGGTGAGGGTTTGTTAGGAGCAGTTCGCCCACGGGAGGCGTCGCCCTCTCGCGATGAGGAAGAGAGGCCTTTAATTAGGCGCAGAGTCTTTCCCCCTGCCCCCCTCAGCGGCTCGGCCCACTGTTATTGATGTGGTAAATGTGGATTCCTTACCCCCTTTCGGGGTGAGGGAGGATGTCGATGCGGCGCGCGTTCCAGGTGGCGGACCAGATGAATTTCAGGTTCAAGAGGAGCGATAGGGAAGTGCTTCCCCTACCGCTCAATCCTCTACTCATAGATTTGAGGTGGGAGAACCTTCTCGGGTGATTATGGATATTGGCGGTTCGAGTACTCCTTCGACGAAAATAGCGGCGGCAGCAGAATGATCCACGTCCGATTCTAATTTAGATTCTGAAGACGTCTACATGTTTCGTGATGGGGTCACGAATGCGACAGTCCGTCCGGACGGGAGGCCGCGTGTAATTGAGATTCCTATGAATGAGAATCTGTTGCTAATAGATTTTGCTTTAGTGCCGCTGCTTTGTCAGTTGTGTTCTGCGGTCGAAAATGAGTCGCTAAGGGTGGGTGACGGATGTGGGTTTGATGAACGAGGTGACGACGTTGGGAATGAGGGTATGTGCTCTACCAGCTGAGTATTCACTTACGAGCGCCTTGTTTCCCATCTTCTCATGGACTTCTATATCCGACCCCTTCGCTTCTTTCGCTTTGTTTTGCAGGTGTTTTTGTTGCAGGTGGAGAGCCTTCGTCGGGCCAATGTTCGGTCCGGGGTACTTCTACGGGTTCTCGAGAGATGTAATCGGTACCGGAATCGGTGCAGGGAGCTTAACGAACGCATAAGGGTTGATCCCCATAACCAGGAGCTGGTTGGGGAGCTAGCGCGGAAGGAGCTGCAGAGAAGCCAGGCGCTTGGTCGTGCTGAGGCCTTGGAGGATCGGCTACGTCAGATGAGTGACGAGCTTGAGGTTAGACGGAGGGCGTCATTGGAGAGTGAGCGCTTATGCTTGACCAAGGTGACGAAGGTCACTTCGGAGTGGAGCGGGAAGTTACCGACCTAAAGCATAAGCTCGTTGAAGCTTTCGCCCGGGCGAACGAGCTCGAAGGGATTATCCGTGCCAACAATTCCCAATTGTCGGTGGTGAGGGCTGCCGCCGCTTTCAGGGATAGTGGCCTTGAAGAGCGGATCAGGTTTTTGGAGCAGAACGCTCAGGATGCCGCAGGGCAAATAGCACTCCTGGAGGAGGAGAACCGGCGCATTCAGGAACAGTCTACATTTATGGGCAGCTCTCGCGAAGCTTGGGTTTATGCCGAGGCTCAGCGGGATATATATAAGCATCTGTTCGAGGCTGGTATTATCTCCGAAGCAATCTTCGAGGGGGCGCGCCAGAGGGCACGGGAAGCTCGCGAGGAATGGGGCTTTGATGCTGCGACGCCCCGGTATCGATGATGTCCCTGGCGGGAGCTTGGCCAGAGCTAGGAACGACATGGGCAGCGTGGATGCCAGCGAGGGCGGAACTAGTGGTAGAGCGGCGGGGGCAGGCGGCGGTGGGACTGGCGCGGACGGTGGTACTACGGTGGTACTGGCAATCCCTAGTGGATGATTCTCTTGTCGGTTGTTGCCGTGTGTGGCTATTTTTCTTTCCTTTCTTTTTCGTATTATTGTAGTTTGTTTTCGGACAATATTTGGATTGAGATGGACGGGTATGGCCCACGTTCGTCTCTTTGAATTGAGGGGGCATTTTCCTTTTTTTCCTTATTGCTCGCCCTACTTACGTTTTCCCTCAGTACGGTCATTGATTGTTCCGGGTCGAGGGCTCATAGCCTGAATATTACTTCAACTGTCATTGAATTAATGTGGCGAAAGCTTGTGGCGTGAATCCCTATTCAACCGTAGTTGAACTTATGTTGATTATTTTGAGTCGAGGGCTCATAGCCCGAGTATTACTTCAACGGACGTTGAATTAACTTGGCGAAGGCTTGTGGCCTGAGTCCCAGTTCAACCGTAGTTGAACTTTGTTGATTCCTTTGAGTCGAGGGCTCAAAGCCCGAGTATTACTTTAACAGAGGTTGAATTAAATTGGCGAAGGCTCGTGGCCTGAGACTCAGTTCAACCGTAGTTGAACTTTGTTGATTCTTTTGAGTTGAGGGCTCATAGCCCGAGTTTTACTTCAACCGATGTTGAATTAATGTGGCGAAGGCTCGTGGCCTGAGTCCCAGTTCAAGCATAGTTGAACTTTGTTGATTCTTTTGAGTCGAGGGCTCAAAGCCTGAGTTTTACTTCAACTGACGTTGAATTAATGTAGCGAAGGCTCGTGGCCTGAGTCCTAGTTCAACCGTAGTTGAACTTTATTGATTCTTTTGAGTCGAGGGCTCACGGCCCGAGTATTACTTCAACTGAAGTTGAATTAATGTGGCGAAGGCTCATGGCCTAAGTCCTAGTTCAACCGTAGTTGAACTTTGTTGATTATTTTGAGTCGAGGGCTCACGACCCGAGTATTACTTCAACTGGGGTTGAATTAATGTGGCGAAGGCTCGTGGCCTGAGTCCCAGTTCAACCGTAGTTGAACTTTGTTGATTATTTTGAGTCGAGGGCTCACGGCCCGAGTATTACTTCAACTGAGGTTGAATTAATGTTGGCGAAGGCTCGTGGCCTGAGTCCCACTTCAACCGTAGTTGAACTTTGTTGATTCTTTTGAGTCGAGGGCTCATAGCCTGAGTATTACTTCAACTGATGTTGAATTAAGTTGGCGAAGTCTCGGGGCCTGAGTCCCAATTCAACCGTGGTTGAACTTTGATGATTCCCTTGAGTCGAGGGCTCACAGCCCGAGTATTACTTCAACCGATGTTGAATTAAGTTGGCGAAGGCTCGTGGCCTGAGTCCCAGTTCAACCGTAGTTGAACTTTGTTGATTCTTTTGAGTCGAGGGCTCATAGCCCGAGTATTACTTCAACTGTCGTTGAATTAAAGTGGCGAAGGCTCGTGGCCTGAGTCCAAGTTCAACCGTAGTTGAACTTTGTTGATTCTTTTGAGTCGAGGGCTCATAGCCCGAGTATTACTTTAACCGTCGTTGAATTAACGTAGCGAAGGCTCATGACCTGGGTCCCAATTCAACCGTAGTTGAGCTTTGTTGATTCTTTTGAGTCGAGGGCTCATAGCCCGAGTATTACTTCAACTCATGTCGAAATAAGTTGGCGAAGGCTCGTGGCCTGAGTCCCAGTTCAACCGTAGTTGAACTTTGTTGATTTAATATGTCGAAGGCTCATGGCCTGAGTCCCAGCTCAACCGTAGTTGAACTTTGTTGATTCTTTTGAGTCGAGGGCTCAAAGCCCGAGTGTTAATTCAACTGAAGTTGGATTAATATGGTGAAGGCTCATGGCCTGAGTGCAAGTTCAACCGTAGTTGAACTTTGTTGATTCTTTTGAGTCGAGGGCTCATAGCCCGAGTAGTGCTTCAACTGATGTTGAATTAAGTTGGCGAAGGCTCGCGGCCTGAGTCCCGGTTCAACCGTAGTTGAACTTTGTTGATTCTTTTGAGTCGAGGATTCATAGCCCGAATATTACTTCAACTTATGTTGAATTAAGTTGGCGAAGGCTCGTGGCCTGAGTCCCAGTTCAACCGTAGTTGAACTTTATTGATTCTTTAGAGTTGTGGGCTCATAGCCCGAGTATTACTTCAACTGACGTTGAGTTAAGTTGGCGAAGGCTCGTGGCCTGAGTCCCAGTTCAACCGTAGTTGAACTTTATTGATTCTTTTGAGTCGAGGGCTCATAGCCCGAGTGTAACTAATGTTGAATTAATGTGTTGAAGGATCGTGGCCTGAGTCCCAGTTCAACCGTAGTTGAACTTTGTTGATTCTTTTTAGTCGAGGGCTTATAGCCCGAATATTACTTCAACTGATGTTGATTTATGTTGGCGGAGGCTCGTGGCCTGAGTCGCAGTTGAACCGTAGTTGAACATTGTTGATTCTTTTGAGTTGAGGGTTGATAGCCCGAGTATTACTTCAACTGATGTTGAATTAAGTTGGCGGAGGCTCGTGGCTTGAGTCCTAGTTCAACCGTAATTGAACTTTGTTGATTCTTTTGAGTCGAGGGCACATAGCCCGAGTTTTACTTCAATTGTTGTTGAATTAATGTGGCGAAGGCTCATGGCCTGAGTCACAGTTCAATCGTAGTTGAACTTCATTGATTCTTCTGAGTTGAGGGCTCAAAGCCCGAGCATTACTTCGACTGATGTTGAATTAAATTGGCGAAGGCTCGTTGCCTGAATCCTAGTTCAACCGTAGTTGAACTTTGTTGATTCTTTTGGGTCGAGGGCTCATAGCCCGAGTATTTCTTCAACTGATGTTGAATTAAATTGGCGAAGGCTCGTGGCCTAAGTCCTAGTTCAACCGTAGTTGAACTTTGTTGATTCTTTTTAGTCGATGGCTCATAGCCCGAGTATTACTTCAACTAATGTTGAATTAAGTTGGCAAAGGCTCGTGGCCTGAGTCTCAGTTCAACCGTAGTTGAACTTTGTTGATTCTTTTGAGTCGAGGGCTCATAGCCGCAGTATTACTTCAACTGATGTTGAATTAAGTTGGTGAAGGCTCATGGCCTGAGTCCCAGTTCAACCGTAGTTGAAATATTTTGATTCTTTTGAGTCGCGGGCTCGTAGCCCGAGTATTAATTCAACTGAGGTTGAATTAATATGTTGAAGTCTCGTGGCCTGAGTCCTAGTTCAACCGTAGTTGAGCTTTGTTGATTCTTTTGAGTCGAGGGCTTGTAGCCCGAGTATTGAGTCCCAGTTCAACTATAGTTGAACTTCGTTGCATCTTTTTGAGTCGAGGGCTTATAGCCCGAGATTTACTTCAACTGTCGTTGAATTTATATTGGCGAAGGCTCGTGGCCTGAGTCCTAGTTCAACCGTAGTTGAACTTTGTTGATTCTTTTGAGTCGAGGGCACATAGCGTGAGTATTACTTCAACTAATGTTGAATTAAGTTGGCGAATGCTCGTGGCCTGAGTCCCAGTTCAACCGTAGTTGAACTTTGTTGATTATTTTGAGTCGAGGGCTCATAGCCCGATTATTACTTCAACTGATGTTGAATTAAGTTGGCGAAGGCTCGTGGCGTGAGTCCCAGTTAAACCGTAGTTGAACTTTGTTGATTCTATTGAGTCGAGGGCTCACAGCCCGAGTTTTAATTCAATTGACGTTGAATTAATGTGGCGAAGGCTCGTGGCTTGAGTCCTAGTTCAACCGTAGTTGAACTTTGTCGATTCTTTTGAGTCGAGGACTCAAAGCCCGAGTTTTACTTGAACTGACGTTGAATTAATGTGGTGAAGGCTCGTGGCCTGAGTCCCAGTTCAACCGTAGTTGAACTTTGTCGATTATTTTGAGTCGAGGGCTCAAAGCCTGAGTATTACTTCAACTGAGGTTGAATTAATGTGGCGAAGGCTCGTGGCCTGAGTCCCTAGTTCAACCGTAGTTGAACTTTGTTGATTCTTTTGAGTCGGGGGCTCATAGCCCGAGTATTACTTCAACTGAGGTTGACTTATGTTGGCGAAGGCTCGTGGCCTGAGTCCCAGTTCAACCGTAGTTGAACGTTGTTGATTCTTTTGAGTCGAGGGCTCATAGCCCGAGTATTACTTCAACTGATGTTGAATTAAGTTGGCGAAGGCTCGTGGCCTGAGTCCTAGTTCAACCGTAGTTGAACTTCGTTGATTCTTTTGAGTCGAGGGCTCATAGCCCGAGTATTACTTCAACTGATATTGAATTAAGTTGGCGAAGGCTCGTGGCCTGAGTCCCAGTTAAACCGTAGTTGAACTTCATTGATTCTTTTGAGTCGAGGGCTAATATCCTTAGCCCGTGTATTACTTCAACTAAGGTTGAATTAAATTGGTGAAGGCTCGTGGCCTGAATCCCAGTTCAACCGTAGTTGAACTTTGCTGATTCTTTTGAATCGAGGGCTCATAGCCCAAGTATTACTTCAACTAAGGTAGAATTAAATTGGCGAAGGCTCGTGGCCTGAGTCCCAGTTCAACCATAGTTGAACTTTGCTGATTCTTTTGAGTCGAGGGCTCATAGCCCGAGTATTACTTCAACTAAGGTTGAATTAAATTGGCGAAGGCTCGTGGCCTGAGTCCCAGTTCAACCGTAGTTGAACTTTGTTGATTCTTTGAGTCGAGGGCTCAAAGCCCGATTATTGCTTCAACTGATGTTGAATTAAGTTGGCGGAGGCTGGTGGCCTGAGTCCCAGTTCAACCGTAGTTGTACATTGTTTATTCTTTTGAGTCGAGGGCTCATAGCTCAAGTATTACTTCAACTGAGGTTGAATTAAATTGGCGAGGGCTCGTGGCCTCAGTCCAAGTTTAACCGTAGTTTAACTTTGTTGATTCTTTTGAGTCGAGGGCTCACAGCCCGAGTATTACTTCAATTGATGTTGAATTAAGTTGGCGAAGGCTCGTGGCCCGAGTCCCAGTTCAACCATAGTTGAACTTTGTTGATTCTTTTGAGTCGAGGGCTCATAGCCCGAGTATTACTTCAACTAATGTTGAATCAAGTTGGCGAAGGCTCGTGGCCTGTATCCCAGTTTAACCGTAGTTGAACTTTGTTGAGTTTTTTGAGTCGAGGGCTCAAAGACCGAGTATTACTTCAACTGATGTTGAATCAAGTTGGCGAAGGCTCGTGGCTTAAGTCCGAGTTTAACCGCTGTTGAACTTTGTTGATTATTTTGAGTCGAGGGCTCATAGCCCGAGTATTACTTCAACTGATGTTCAATCAAGTTGAACTTTGTTGATTCTTTTGAGTCGAGGGCTCAAAGCCCGAGTTTTACTTCAACAGACGTTGAATTAATGTGGCGAAGGCTCGTGGCCTGAGTCCGAGTACAACCGTAGTTGAACTTTGTTGATTCTTTTGAGTGAAGGGCTCATAGCCAGTGTTTTACTTCAACTGACGTTGAATTAATGTGGCGAAGGCTCGTGGCCTGAGTCCCAGTTCAACCATAGTTGAACTTTATTGATTCTTTTGAGTCGAGGGCTCATAGCCCGAGTTTTACTTCAACTGACGTTGAATTGATATGGCGAAGGCTCGTGGCCTAAGTCCCAGTTCAACCGTAGTTGAACTTTGTTGATTCTTTTGAGTCGAGGGCTCATAGCCCGAGTTTTACTTCAACCATCGTTGAATATTTTAATTGGCGAAGGCTCATGGCCTGAGTCCCAGTTCAACCGTAGTTGAACTTTGTTGATTCTTTTGAGTCGAGGGCTCATAGACCGAGTTTTACTTCAACTGTCGTTGAATATTTTAATTGGCGAAGGCTCGTGGCCTGAGTCCCAGTTCAACCGTAGTTGAACTTTGTTGATTCTTTTGAGTCGAGGGCTCATAGCCCGAATTTTACTTCAACTGATGTTGAATTAAGTTGGCGAGGGCTCATGGCCGAGTCCGAGTTCAACCGTAGTTGAACTTTGTTGATTCTTTTGGGTCGAGGGCTCATAGCCCGAATTTTGACGAGATGAATGAGGCTTGCTCTCATTGGGTTTGCAGCCATTCGTTCCTCGTTTTCCTTTGTTTATTCTTTTGAGTCGAGGGCTCGTAGCCTGAGTGTTAATTCAACTGAAGTTGGATTAATATGTCGAAGGCTCATGGCCCGAGTCCCAGTTCAACCGTAGTTGAACTTTGTTGATTATTTTGAGTCGAGGGCTCGTAGCCCGAGTGTTAATTCAACTGAGGTTGGATTAACTTGGCGAAGGCTCTTGGCCTGAGTCCTAGTTCAATCGTAGTTGAACTTTGTTGATTCTTTTGAGTCGATGGGTCATAGCCCGAGTTTTACATCAAGTAATGTTGAATTAAGTTGGCGAAGGCTCGTGGCCTGAGTCCCTGTTCAACCGTGGTTGAACTTTGTTGATTCTATTTAGACGAGGGCTCGTAGCCCAAGTTTTACATCAACTGATGTTGAATTAAATTGGCGAAGGCTCGTGGCCTTAGTCCCAGTTCAACCGTAGTTGAACTTTCTTGATTCTTTTGAGTCGAGGGCTCATAGCCCGAGTTTTACTTCAACCGATGTTGAATTAATGTGGCGAAGGCTCGTGGCCTGAGTCCCAGTTCAACCGTAGTTGAACTTTGTTGATTCTTTTGAGTCGAGGGGTCGTAGCACGAGTGTTAATTCAACTGAAGTAGGATTAATATGTCGAAGGCTCATGGCCCGAGTCCCAGCTCAACCGTAGTTGAACTTTGTTGATTCTTTTGAGTCGAGGGCTCGTAGCCCGAGTGTTAATTCAACTGAAGTTGGATTAATATGGTGAAGGTTCATGTCATGAGTCCCAGTTCAACCGTAGTTGAACTTTTTTGATTCTTTTGAGTCGAGGGCTCATAGCCCGAGTATTACTTCAACTGATGTTGAATTAAGTTGGCGGATGCTCGTGGCCTGAGTCGCAGTTGAACCGTAGTTGAACATTGTTGATTCTTTTGAGTCGAGGGTTGATAGCCCGAGTATTACTTCAACTGATGTTGAATTATGTTGGCGGAGGCTCGTGGACTGAGTCTTAGTTCGAATATTAATTCAACTGAAGTTGAATTAAGTTGGCGAAGGCTTGTGGCCTGAGTCCCAGTTCAACCGTTGTTAAACTTTGTTGATTCTTTTGAGTCGAGGGCTCATAGCCCGAGTATTACTTCAAGTGATGTTGAATTAAGTTCGCGAAGGCTCGTGGCCTGAGTCCCAGTTCAACCGTAGTTTAAATTTGTTGATTCTTTTGAGTTGAGGGCTCGTAGCCCGAGTGTTAATTCAACTGAAGTTGGATTAATATGGCGAAGGCTCATGGCCTGAGTCCCAGTTCAACCGTAAATGAACTTTGTTGATTCTTTTGAGTCGAGGGCTCGTAGCCCAAGTGATAACTTCAACTGATGTTGAATTAAGTTGGCGAAGGCTCGTGGCCTGAGTCCCAGTTCAACCGTAGTTGAACTTTGTTGATTCTTTTGAGTCGAGGGCTCATAGCCCGAGTATTACTTCAACTGATGTTGAATTAAGTTGGCGAAGGCTCGTGGCCTGAGTCCCAGTTCAACCGTAGTTGAACTTTGATGACTGTTTTTATTCGAGGGCTCAAAGCCCGAGTATTAGTTCAACTGAAGTTGAATTAAGTTGGCGAAGGCTCGTGGTCTAAGTCCTAGTTCAACAGTAGTTGAACTTTGTTGATTCTTTTGAGTCGAGGGCTCATAGCTCGAGTATTACTTCAATTGATGTTGAATTAAGTTGGCTAAGGCTCGTGGCCTAAGTCCTTGTTCAACGGTAGTCGAACTTTGTTGATTCTTTTGAGTCGAGGGCTCATAGACCGAGTATTACTTCAATTGATGTTGAATTAAGTTGGCGAAGGCTCGAGGGCTCATAGCCCGAGTATTACTTCAACTAATGTTGAATTAAGTTGGCGAAGGCTCGTGGCCTGAGTCCCAGTACAACCGTAAGTTGAACTTTGTTGATTCTTTTGAATCGAGGGCTCATAGCCTGAGTATTACTTCTACTGATGTTTAATTAAGTTGGCGAAGCCTCATTGCTTGAGTCCAAGTTCAACCGTAGTTGAACTTTGTTGATTCTTTTGAGTCGAGGGCTCATAGTCCGAGTATTACTTCAACTGATGTTGAATTAAGTTGGCGAAGGCTCGTGGCCTGAGTCCTAGTTCAACCGTAGTTGAACTTTTTTTATTCTTTTGCGTCGAGGGCTTATAGCCCGAGTATTTTACTTCAACTGTCGTTGAATATTTAGTCGGCGAAGGCTCATGGCCTGAGTCCCAGTTCAACCGTAGTTGAACATACTTAATTCTTTTGAGTCGAGGGCTCATAGACCGAGTTTTTACTTCAACTGTCGTTGAATATTTAGTTGGCGAAGGCTCATGGCCTGAGTCCTTGTTCAACCGTAGTTGAACATATTGATTCTTTCGAGTAGAGGGCTCATAGCCCGAGTTTTACTTCAACCGTCATTGAATTTTTAGTTGGCGAAGGCTCATGGCCTGAGTCTCAGTTCATAGCCTGAGTATTACTTCAACTGATGTTGAATTAAGTTGGCGAAGTCTCGGGGCCTGAGTCCCAATTCAACCGTGGTTGAACTTTGATGATTCCCTTGAGTCGAGGGCTCACAGCCCGAGTATTACTTCAACCGATGTTGAATTAAGTTGGCGAAGGCTCGTGGCCTGAGTCCCAGTTCAACCGTAGTTGAACTTTGTTGATTCTTTTGAGTCGAAGGCTCATAGCCCGAGTATTACTTCAACTGATGTTGAATTAAGTTGGCGAAGGCTCGTGGCCTGAGTCCCAGTTCAACCGTAGTCGAACTTTGTTGATTCTTTTGAGTCAAGGGCTCACAGCCCGAGTATTAGTTCAACCGAGGTTGAATTAAATTGGCGAAGGCTCGTGGCCCGAGTCCCAGTTCAACCGTAGTCGAACTTTGTTGATTCTTTTGAGTCGAGGGCTCATAACCCGAGTATTACTTCAACTGAGGTTGAATTAAACTGGCGAAGGCTCGTGGCCTAAGTCCTAGTTCAACAGTAGTTGAACTTTGTTGATTCTTTTGAGTCGAGGGCTCATAGCCTGGGTGTGATTCAACTGAGGTTGAATTAAACTGGCGAAGGCTCGTGGACTGAGTCCAAGTTCAACCGTAGATGAACTTTGTTGATTCTTTTGAGTCGAGGGCTCATAGCCCGAGTTTTACTTTAACTGACGTTTAATTAATATGGCGAAGGCTCGTGGCATGAGTCCCAGTTCAACCGTAGTTGAACTCTGTTGATTCTTTTGAGTCGATGGCTCACAGCCCGAGTTTTACTTCAACTGACGTTGAGCTAATCTGGCGAAGGCTCGTGGCCTGAGTCCCAGTTCAACCATAGTTGAAATTTGTTGATTCTTTTGAGGCGAGGGCTCATAGCTCGAGTTTTACTTCAACCGATGTTGAATTAATGTGGCGAAGGCTCGTGGCCTGAGTCCCAGTTCAAGCATAGTTGAACTTTGTTGATTCTTTTGAGTCGAGGGCTCAAAGCCTGAGTTTTACTTCAACTGACGTTGAATTAATGTAGCGAAGGCTCGTGGCCTGAGTCCTAGTTCAACCGTAGTTGAACTTTATTGATTCTTTTGAGTCGAGGGCTCACGGCCCGAGTATTACTTCAACTGAAGTTGAATTAATGTGGCGAAGGCTCATGGCCTAAGTCCTAGTTCAACCGTAGTTGAACTTTGTTGATTATTTTGAGTCGAGGGCTCACGACCCGAGTATTACTTCAACTGGGGTTGAATTAATGTGGCGAAGGCTCGTGGCCTGAGTCCCAGTTCAACCGTAGTTGAACTTTGTTGATTCTTTTGAGTCGATGGCTCATAGCGCGAGAATTACTTCAACTAAGGTTGAATTAAGTTGGCGAAGGCTCGTGGCCTGAGTCCCAGTTCAACTATAGTTGAACTTTGTTGATTCTTTTGAGTCGAGGGCTCATAGCCCGAGTTTTACTTCAACCGATATTGAATTAATGTGGCTTAGGCACGTGGATTGAGTCCGAGTTCAACCGTTGTTGAACTTTGTTGATTCTTTTGAGTCGAGGGCTCATATCCCGAGTTTTACTTCAACTGACGTTGAATTAATCTGGCAAAGGCTCGTGGCCTGAGTCCCAGTTCAACCGTAGTTTAACTTTGTCGATTCTTTTGAGTCGAGGGCTCATAGCCCGAGTTTTACTTCAACTGACGTTAAATTAATGTGGCGAAGGATCGTGGCCTGAGTCCCAGTTCAACCGTAGTTGAACTTTGTTGATTCATCTGAGTCGAGGGCTCATAGCTCGAGTTTTACTTCAACCGATGTTGAATTAAAGTGGCGAAGGCTCGTGGCCTGATTCCCAGTTCAACCGTAGTTGAACTTTGTTGATTCTTCTTAGTCGAGGGCTCATAGCCCGAGTTTTAGTTGAACTTTGTTGATTCTTTTGAGTCGAGGGCTCATAGACCGAGTTCTAATTCAACTGTCGTTGAATATTTTAAATGGCGAAGGCTCATGGCCTGAGTCCAAGTTCAACCGTAGTTGAACTTTGTTGATTCTTTTGAGTCGAGGGCTCATAGCCCGAGTTTTACTTCAACTGTCGTTGAATATTTCAATTGGCGAAGGCTCGTGGCCTGAGTCCCAATTCAACCGTAGTTGTACTTTGCTTATTCTTTTGAGTCGAGGGCTCATAGACCGAATTTTACTTCGACTGATGTTGAATTAATGTGGCGAAGGCTTGTGGCCTGAGTACCAGTTTAATCGTAGTTGAACTTTGTTGATTATTTTGAGTCGAGGGCTCAAAGCCCAAGTTTTACTTCAACTGATGTTGAATTAAAGTCGGCGATGGCTCGTGGCCTGAGTCCCAGTTCAATCGTAGTTGAACTTTGTTGATTATTTTGAGTCGAGGGCTCATAGCCCGAGTATTACTTCAACTAATGTTGAATTAAGTCAGCGAAGGCTCGTGGACTAAGTCCCAGTTCAACCGTAGTTGAACTTTGTTTGATTATTCCGAGTCGAGGGCGCGTAGCCCGAGTTCTGATTCAACTATAGTTGAATTGATTCGGCAAAGGCACATGGCCTGAGTCCCAGTTCAACTGTCGTTGAACATTTGTTGATTGTTTTGAGTCGAGGGCGCGTAGCCCGAATTCTGGCGTGTGGACGAGATGAATCAGGCTTGCTCTAATTGGGTTATTTTCCCTTTTCTCGATGTTTTCCCTTTGCTTTTGATTTCAGGAAGAGCTACGCAATCTTGCTAGAAAATCCCCACAGACGGTGCCAAATTGTTTGACTCAAAATGTTATTGATCGAAGGCTCGTGGCCTGAGTCCCAGTTCAACCGTAGTTGAACTTTGTTGATTCTTTTGAGTCGAGTTTTACTTCAAGTGTCGTTGAATATTTTAATTGGCGAAGGCTCGTGGCCTGAGTCCCAGTTCAACCGTAATTGAACTTTGTTGATTCTTTTGGGTCGGGGGCTCAAAGCCCGAGTTTTAATTTAACTGATGTTGAATTACTATGGCGAAGGCTTGTGGCCTGAGTCCCAGTGCAACCGTAGTTGAACTTCATTGATTCTTTTGAGTCGAGGACTCATAGCCCGAGCATTACTTCAACTGATGTTGAATTAAGTTAGTGGAGGCTCGTGGCCTGAGTCCCAGTTCAACCGTAGTTGAACTTTGTTGATTGTTTATGAGTCAAGGGCTCATAGCCCGAGTTTTACTTCAATTGATGTTGAATTAATGTGGTGAAGGCTAGTGGCCTGAGTCCCAGTTCAACCGTAGTTGAACTTTGTTGATTCTTTTGTGTCCAGGGCTCATAGACCGAGTATTACTTCAACTGAGGTTAAATTAATGTGGCGAAGGCTCGTGGCCCGAGTATTACTTCAACTGATGTTGAAATAAGTTGGCGGAGGCTCGTGGGCTAAGTCCGAGTTCAACCGTAGTTGAACTTTGTTGATTCTTTTGAGTCGAGGGCTCATAGCATGAGTATTACTTCAACTGATGATGAATTAAGTTGGCGGAGGCTCGTGGCTTGAGTCCTAGTTCAACCGTAATTGAACTTTGCTGATTCTTTTGAGTCGAGGGCACATAGCCCGAGTTTTACTTCAACTGTTGTTGAATTAATGTGGCGAAGGCTCGTGGCCTGAGTCCCAGTTCAACCGTAGTTGAACTTCATTGATTCTTTTGAGTCGAGGGCTCAAAGCCCGAGCATTACTTCAACTGATGTTGAATTAAGTTAGTAGAGGGTCGTGGCCCGAGTCCCAGTTCAACCGTAGTTGAACTTTGTTGATTCTTTTGAGTCGAGGGCTCAAAGCCCGAATTTTAATTTAATTGATGTTGAATTAAGTTGGCGAAGGCTCGTGGCCCGAGTCCCAGTTCAACCATAGTTGAACTTTGTTGATTCTTTTGAGTCGAGGGCTCATAGCCCGAGTATTACTTCAACTGATGTTGAATTAAGTTGGCGAAGGCTCGTGGCCTGAGTCCCAGTTCAACCGTAGTTAAACTTTGTCGATTCTTTTGAGTCGAGGGCTCATAGCTCGAGTATTACTTCAACCGATGTTGAATTAAGTTGGCGAAGGCTCGTGGCCTGAGTCCCACTTCAACCGTAGTTGAACTTTGTCGATTCTTTTGAGTCGAGGGCTCAAAGACCCGAGTTTTACTTCAACTGATGTTTAATTAAGTTGGCGAAGGCTCGTGGCCTGAGTCCCAGTTCAAGCGTAGTTGAACTTTGTTGATTCTTTTGAGTCGAGGGCTCATAGCCCGAGTTTTACTTCAACTGATGTTGAAATAAGTTGGCGAAGGCTCATGGCCTGAGTCCCAGTTCAACCGTAGCTGAACTTTGTTGATTCTTTTGAGTCGAGGGCTCAAAGCCCGAGTATTACTTTAACTGAAGTTGAATTAAATTGGTGAAGGCTCATAGCCTGAGTCCCAGTTCAACCGTAGTTGAACTTTGTTGATTCTTTTGAGTCGAGGGCTCAAAGTCCGAGTATTACTTCAACTGACGTTGAATTAATGTGGCGAAGGCTCGTGGCCTGAGTCCCAGTTCAACCATAGTTGAACTTTGTTGATTCTTTTGACTCGAGGGCTCATAGCCCGAGTTTTACTTCAACTGACGTTGAATTAATGTGGCGAAGGCTCGTGGCCTGAGTCCCAGTTCAACCGTAGTTGAACGTTGTTGATTCTTTTGAGTCGAAGGATCAAATCCCGAGTATTGCTTCAACTGATGTTGAATTAAGTTGGCGGAGGCTGGTGGCCTGAGTCCCAGTTCAACCGTAGTTGTACATTGTTTATTCTTTTGAGCCGAGGGCTCAGAGCCCGTGTTTTACTTCAACTGACGTTGAATTAATGTGGTGATGGCTCGTGTCCTGAGTCCCAGTTCAACCGTTGTTCAACTTTGTTGATTCTTTTGAGTCGAGGACTGATAGCCCGAGTTTTACTTCAACTGACGTTGAATTAATCTGGCGAAGGCTTGTGGCCTTAGTCCCAGTTCAACCGTAGTTGAAATTTGTTGATTCTTTTGAGTCGAGGGCTCATAGCCCGAGTTTTACTTCAACCGATATTGAATTAATGTGGCTTAGGCACGTGGATTGAGTCCGAGTTCAACCGTTGTTGAACTTTGTTGATTCTTTTGAGTCGAGGGCTCATATCCCGAGTTTTACTTCAACTGATGTTGAATTAATCTAGCAAAGGCTCGTGGCCTCAGTCCCAGTTCAACCGTAGTTTAACTTTGTTGATTATTTTGACTCGAGGGCTCACAGCCCGAGTTTTACTTCAACTGACACTGAATTAATCTGGCGAAGGCTCATGGCCTGAATCCCAGTTCAACCGTAGTTGATATTTGTTGATTCTTTTGAGTCGAGGGCTCATAGACCGAGTTTTACTTCAACCGATGTTGAATTAATGTGGCGTAGGCACGTGGATTGAGTCCAAGTTCAACCGTTGTTGAACTTTGTTGATTCTTTTGAGTCGAGGGCTCATATCCCGAGTTGTACTTCAACTAACGTTGAATTAATCTGGCCTGAGTCCCAGTTCAATTAAATTGGCGGAGGTTCGTGGTCGGAGTCCCAGTTGAATTAGATTGGCGAAGGCTCGTGGCCTGAGTCCAAGTTCAACCGTAGTTGAACTTTGTTGATTCTTTTGAGTCGAGGGCTCATAGCCCGAGTATTACTTCAACTGATGTTGAAATAAGTTGGCGGAGGCTCGTGGGCTAAGTCCGAGTTCAACCGTAGTTGAACTTTGTTGATTCTTTTGAGTCGAGGGCTCATAGCCCGAGTTTTACTTCAACTGTCATTGAATTTATATTGGCGGAGGCTCGTGGCCTGAGTCCCAGTTCAACCGTAGTTGAACTTTGTTGATTCTTTTGAGTCAAGGGCTCATAGCCCGAGTATTACTTAAACATATGTTAAATTAAGTCGGCGATGGCTCGTGGCCTGAGTCCCAGTTCAATCGTAGTTGAACTTTGTTGATTATTTTGAGTCGAGGGCTCATAGCCCGAGTATTACTTCAACTAATGTTGAATTAAGTCAGCGAAGGCTCGTGGACTAAGTCCCAGTTCAACCGTAGTTGAACTTTTTTTATATTTTATTATTGTGGTTTATTTTCGGACAATATTTGAACTGGGACGGACGGGCATGCCCCGCGTCCGTCTCTTTCAATTGAGGGGGCATTGCCCTTTTTCTGTTGTTTCTTTAATTCTCACCCTACTTATGTTTTCCCTTAGGATGGTCACTGATTGTTCCGGGTCGAGGGCTCATAGCCAGAATATTACTTTGACGAGGGTTGAGTTATACTGATGAAGGCTCGTGTCCTGAGTCCCGCTTCAACCGTAGTTGAACTTTGTTGATTCTTTTGAGTTGATGGCTCATAGCCCGAATATTACTTCAACTTATGTTGAATTAAGTTGGCGAAGGCTCGTGGCTTGAGTCCAGTTCAACCATAGTTAAACTTTGTTGATTCTTTTGAGTCAAGGGCTCATAGCCTGGGTATTACTTCAACTAATGTTGAATTAATATGGCGAAGGCTCGTGGCCTGATTCCCAGTTCAACCGTAGTTTAACTCTGTTGATTCTTTTGAGTCGAGGGCTCATAGTCCGAGTTTTACTTCTACTGACGTTGAATTAATGTGGCGAAGGCTCGTGGCCTGAGTCCCAGTTCAACCATAGTTGAACTTTGTTGATTCTTTTGAGTCGAGGGCTCATCGCCTGAGTTTTACTTCAACTGACGTTGAATTAATGTGGCGAAGGCTCGTGGCCTGAGTCCCAGTTCAACCGTAGTTGAACTTTGTTGATTCTTTTGAGTCAAGGGCTCATAGCCCGAGTTTTACTTCAATTGATGTTGAATTAATGTGGTGAAGGCTAGTGGCCTGAGTCCCAGTTCAACCGTAGTTGAACTTTGTTGATTCTTTTGTGTCCAGGGCTCATAGACCGAGTATTACTTCAACTGAGGTTAAATTAATGTGGCGAAGGCTCGTGGCCTGAGTCCCAGTTCAACCGTAGTTGAACTTTGTTGATTAAGTTGGCGGAGGCTCGTGGCCTGAGTACCAGTTCAATCATATTTGAACTTTGTTGATTCTTTTGAGTCGAGGGCTCATAGCCCGAGTATTACTTCAACTGATGTTGAAATAAGTTGGCGGAGGCTCGTGGGCTAAGTCCGAGTTCAACCGTAGTTGAACTTTGTTGATTCTTTTGAGTCGAGGGCTCATAGCATGAGTATTACTTCAACTGATGATGAATTAAGTTGGCGGAGGCTCGTGGCTTGAGTCCTAGTTCAACCGTAATTGAACTTTGTTGATTCTTTTGAGTCGAGGGCTCATAGCCCGAGTATTACTTCAACTGAGGTTGAATTAAGTTGGCGAAGGCTCATGGCCTGAGTCCCAGTTCAACCGTAGTTGAACTTTGTTGATTCTTTTGAGTCGAGGGCTCATAGCCCGAGTTTTACTTCAACAGACGTTGAATTAATGTGGCGAAGGCTCGTGGTCTGAGTCCCAGTTCAACCATAGTTGAACTTTGTTGATTCTTTTGAGTCGAGGGCTCATAGCCCGAGTTTTACTTCAACCGATGTTGAATTAATGTGGCGAAGGCTCGTGGCCTGAGTCCCAGTTCAACCGTAGTTGAACTTTGTTGATTCTTTCTGGGTCGAGGGCTCGTAGCCCGAATATTACTTCGACTGAGGTTGGGCTAAGTTGGCGAAGGCTCGTGGCCTGAGTCCCAGTTCAACCGTATTTGAACTTTGTTGATTCTTTTGAGTCGAGGGCTCATAGCCCGAGTATTACTTTGACTGATATTGAATTAAATTGGCGAAGGCTCGTGACTTGAGTCCTAGTTCACCGTAGTTGAACTTATGTGGATGCTTTTGAGTCGAGGGCTCATAGCTCAAGTCTTACTTCAACTATTGTTGAATTTATGTTGGCGAAGGCTCGTGGCCCGAGTCCCAGCTCAACCGTAGTTGAACTTTGTTGATTCTTCTGAGTCGAGGGCTCACAGCCCGAGTTTTACTTCAACTATCATTGAATTAGCGTGGCGAAGGCTCATGGCCTGAGTCCTAGTTAGACTGTAGTTTAACTTATGTTGATGCTTTTGAGTCGAGGGTTCATAGCCCGAGTCTTAATTCAACTATCGTTGAATTTATGTTGGCGAAGGCTCGTGGCCTGAGTCCCAGCTCAACCGTAGTTGAACTTTGTTGATTCTTCTGAGTCGAGGGCTCATAGCCCGAGTTTTATTTCAACTATCATTGAATTAAATTGGTGAGGGCTCGTGGCCTGAGTCCTAGTTCAACCGTAATTGAACTTATACTGATTCTTTTGAGTCGAGGGCTCGTAGCCCGAGTTTTACTTCAACTACTGTTGAATTAATTTGGCAAAGGATCGTGGCCTGAGTTCCAGTTCAACCGTAGTTGAACTTTGTTGATTCTTTTAAGTCGAGGGCTTATAGCCCAAGTATTACTTCAACTGAAGTTGAATTAATTTAGCGAAGGCTCGTGGCTTGAGTCCCAGTTCAACCGTAGTTGAACTTTGTCGATTCTTTTGATTCGAGGGCTCATAGCCCGAATATTACTTCAACTGATGTTGAATTAATGTGGCAAAGGCTCGTGGACTGAGTCCCAGCTCAACTGTAGTTGAACTTTGTGGATTAATTTGAGTCGAGGGCTCATAGCCCGAGTATTACTTCAACTGAGGCTGAATTAAATTTGCGAAGGCTTGGGGCCTAAGTCCATGTTCAACCGTAGTTGAACTTTGTTGATTTCTTTGGGTCGAGGGCTCAAAGCCCGAGTATTACTTCAACAGATGTTGACTTGAATTGGCGAAGGCTCGTGGCCTGAGTCCCTGTTCAACCATAGTTGAACTTTGTTGATTCTTTTGAGTTGATGGCTCATAGCCCGAGTATTACTTCAACTGAGGTTGAATTAAATTGGCGAAGGCTCGTGGATTGAGTCCTAGTTCAACCGTAGTTGATATTTGTTGATTCTTTTGAGTCGAGGGCTCATAGACCGAGTTTTACTTCAACCGATGTTGAATTAATGTGGCGTAGGCACGTGGATTGAGTCCAAGTTCAACCGTTGTTGAACTTTGTTGATTCTTTTGAGTCGAGGGCTCATATCCCGAGTTGTACTTCAACTAACGTTGAATTAATCTGGCAAAGGCTCGTGGCCTGAGTCCCAGTTCAATCGTAATGTTGAATTAAGTTGGCGGAGGCTCGTGGCCTGAGTACCAGTTCAATCATATTTGAACTTTGTTGATTCTTTTGAGTCGAGGGCTCATAGCCCGAGTATTACTTCAACTGATGTTGAAATAAGTTGGCGGAGGCTCGTGGGCTAAGTCCGAGTTCAACCGTAGTTGAACTTTGTTGATTCTTTTGAGTCGAGGGCTCATAGCCCGAGTTTTACTTCAACTGTCATTGAATTTATATTGGCGGAGGCTCGTGGCCTGAGTCCCAGTTCAACCGTAGTTGAACTTTGTTGATTCTTTTGAGTCAAGGGCTCATAGCCCGAGTATTACTTAAACATATGTTAAATTAAGTCGGCGATGGCTCGTGGCCTGAGTCCCAGTTCAATCGTAGTTGAACTTTGTTGATTATTTTGAGTCGAGGGCTCATAGCCCGAGTATTACTTCAACTAATGTTGAATTAAGTCAGCGAAGGCTCGTGGACTAAGTCCCAGTTCAACCGTAGTTGAACTTTGTTGATTCTATTGAGTCGAGGGCTCATAGCCCGAGTATTACTTCAACTGATGTTGAATTAAGTCGGCGATGGCTCGTGGCCTGAGTCCCAGTTCAACCATAGTTGAACTTTGTAGATTCTTTTGAGTCGATAGCTCATAGCCCGAGTATTACTTCAACTGATGTTGAATTAAGTTGGGGAAGGCTCGTGGCCTGAGTCCCAGTTCAACTAATGTTGAATTAAGTTGGCGAAGGCTCATGGCCTGAGTCCCAGTTCAACCGTAGTTGAACTTTGTTGATTCTTTTGAGTCGAGGGCTCATAGCCCGAGTATTACTTCAACTAATGTTGAATTAAGTTGGCGAAGGCTCGTGGCCTGAGTCCCAGTTCAACCGTAGTTGAACTTTGTTGATTCTATTGAGTCGAGGGCCCATAGCCCGAGTTTTACTTCAACCGATGTTGAATTAAGTTAGCGAAGGCTCGTGGCATGTGTCCCAGTTCAACCGTAGTTGAACTTTGTTGATTCTTTCGAGTCGAAGGCTCATAGCCCGAGTTTTAAATCAACTGATGTTGAATTAAGTTGGTGAAGGCTCGTGGCCTGAGTCCAATTCTACTGTAGTTGAACTTTGTTGATTCTTTTGAGTCGAGGGCTCAAAGCGAGAGTTTTACTTCAACTGTCGTTGAATATTTAGTCGGCGAAGGCTCATGGCCTGAGTCCCAGTTCAACCGTAGTTGAACATACTTAATTCTTTTGAGTCGAGGGCTCATAGACCGAGTTTTTACTTCAACTGTCGTTGAATATTTAGTTGGCGAAGGCTCATGGCCTGAGTCCTTGTTCAACCGTAGTTGAACATATTGATTCTTTCGAGTAGAGGGCTCATAGCCCGAGTTTTACTTCAACCGTCATTGAATTTTTAGTTGGCGAAGGCTCATGGCCTGAGTCTCAGTTCAACTCTAGTTGAACATACTTGATTCTTTTGAGTCGAGGGCTCATAGCCCGAAGTCCAAGTTCAACCATAGTTGAACTTTGTTGATTCTTTTGAGTCGAGGGCTCAAAGCCCGAGTATTACTTCAACCGATGTTGAATTAGGTTGGCGAAGGCTCGTGGCCTGAGTCCCAGTTCAACCGTAGTTGAACTTTGTTGATTCTTTTGAGTCGAGGGCTCATAGACTGAATATTACTTCAACTGATGTTTAATTAGGTTGGCGAAGGCTTGTGGCCTGAGTCCCAGTTCAACCGTAATTAAACTTTGTTGATTCTTTTGAGTCGAGGGCTCACAGCTCGAGTATTACTTCAACTGATGTTGAATTAATTAGGCGAAGGCTCGTGGGCAGAGTCCCAGTGCAATCGTGGTTAAACTTTGTTGATTATTTTGAGTCGAGGGCTCATAGCCCGAGTATTACTTCAACTGATGTTGAATTAATGTGGCGGAGGCTCGTGGCCTGAGTCCCAGTTCAATCGTAGTTGAACTTTCTTGATTCTTTTGAGTCGAGGGCTCATAGCCCGAGTTTTACTTCAACCGATGTTGAATTAATGTGGCGAAGGCTCGTGGCCTGAGTCCCAGTTCAACCGTAGTTGAACTTTGTTGATTCTTTGGAGTCGAGGGCTCATAGCCTGAGTATGAAACCAACCAAGGTTGGATTAATATGGCGAAGGCTCGTGGCTTGAGACGAGTCCCAGTTCAACCGTAGTTTAACTTTGTTGATTATTTTGACTCGAGGGCTCACAGCCCGAGTTTTACTTCAACTGACACTGAATTAATCTGGCGAAGGCTCATGGCCTGAATCCCAGTTCAACCGTAGTTGATATTTGTTGATTCTTTTGAGTCGAGGGCTCATAGACCGAGTTTTACTTCAACCGATGTTGAATTAATGTGGCGTAGGCACGTGGATTGAGTCCAAGTTCAACCGTTGGTTAAACTTTGATGATTCTCTTGAGTCAAGGGCTCATAGCCCGATTATTACTTCAACCGATGTTGAATTAAGTTGGCGAAGGCTCGTGGCCTGAGTCCCAATTCAACCGAGGTTGAACTTTGATGATTATCTTGAGTCGAGAGCTCATAGCCCGAGTATTACATCAACTGATGTTGAATTAAGTTGGTGATGGCTCGTGTCCTGAGTCCTAGTTCAACCGTTGTTCAACTTTGTTGATTCTTTTGAGTTAAGAGCTCACAGCCCGAGTATTACTTCAACTGATGTTGAATTAAGTTGGCGGAGGCTCGTGGCCTAAGTCGCAGCTGAACCGTAGTTGAACATTGTTGATTCTTTTGAGTCGAGGGCTGATAGTCCGAGTATTACTTCAACTGATGTTGAATTACGTTGGCACAGGCTCGTGGACTGAGTCCTAGTTCAATCGTAGTTGAACTTTGTTGATTCTTTTGAGTCGAGGGCTCATAGCCCGATTATTACTTCAACTGATATTGAATTAAGTTGGCGGCTGCTGGTGGCCTGAGTCCCAGTTCAACCGTAGTTGTACTTTGTTTATTCTTTTGAGTCGAGGGCTCATAGACCGAGTTTTACTTCAACTGATGTTTAATTAATGTGGCGAAGGTTTGTGGCCTGAGTACCAGTTCAACCGTAGTTGAACTTTGTTGATTCTTTTGAGTCAAGGGCTCAAAGCCCGAGTATTACTTTAATTGATGTTGAATTAAGTTGGCGACGGCTCGTGGCATGTGTCTCAGTTCAACCGTAGTTGAACTTTGTTGATTCTTTTGAGTCGAGGGCTCATAGCTCGAGTTTTACTTCAACCGATGTTGAATTAATGTGGCGAAGGCTCGTGGCCTGAGTCCCAGTTCAAGCATAGTTGAACTTTGTTGATTCTTTTGAGTCGAGGGCTCAAAGCCTGAGTTTTACTTCAACTGACGTTGAATTAATGTCTTTAATTCTCACCCTACTTATGTTTTCCCTTAGGATGGTCACTGATTGTTCCGGGTCGAGGGCTCATAGCCAGAATATTACTTTGACGAGGGTTGAGTTATACTGATGAAGGCTCGTGTCCTGAGTCCCGCTTCAACCGTAGTTGAACTTTGTTGATTCTTTTGAGTTGATGGCTCATAGCCCGAATATTACTTCAACTTATGTTGAATTAAGTTGGCGAAGGCTCGTGGCTTGAGTCCAGTTCAACCATAGTTAAACTTTGTTGATTCTTTTGAGTCAAGGGCTCATAGCCTGGGTATTACTTCAACTAATGTTGAATTAAGTTGGCGAAGGCTCGTGGCCTGAGTCCCAGTTCAACCGTAGTTGAACTTTGCTGATTCTTTTGAGTCGAGTGCTCATAGCCCGAGTTTTACTTCAATTGATGTTGAATTAATGTGGCGAAGGCTCGTGGCCTGAGTCCCAGTACAACCGTAATTGAACTTTATTGATTCTTTTGAGTCGAGGGCTCACAGCTCGAGTATTACTTCAACTGATGTTGAATTAAATTGGCGAAGGCTCGTGGCCTGAGTCTCAGTTCAACCGTAGTTGAACTTTGTTGATTCTTTTGAGTTGGGGTCTCAAAGCCCGAGTATTACTTCAACTGACACTGAATTAATCTGGCGAAGGCTCATGGCCTGAATCCCAGTTCAACCGTAGTTGATATTTGTTGATTCTTTTGAGTCGAGGGCTCATAGACCGAGTTTTACTTCAACCGATGTTGAATTAATGTGGCGTAGGCACGTGGATTGAGTCCAAGTTCAACCGTTGTTGAACTTTGTTGATTCTTTTGAGTCGAGGGCTCATATCCCGAGTTGTACTTCAACTAACGTTGAATTAATTTGAGTCGAGGGCTCATAGCCTGAGTATTACTTCAACTAAGCTTGACTTAAATTGGCGAAGGCTCGTGGCCTGAGTCCTAGTTTAACCGTAGTTGAACTTTGTTGATTCTTTTGAGTCGAGGGCTCAAAGCCCGAGTATTACTTTAACTGAGGTTGAATTAAATTGGCGAAGGCTCGTGGTTGAGTCCCAGTTCAACCATATTTGAACTTTGTTGATTCTTTTAATTCGAGGGCTCGTAGCCCGAGTGTTAATTCGGCTGAGGTTGGATTAATATGGCGAAGGCTCATGGCCCGAGTCCCAGTTCAACCGTAGTTTAACTTTATTGATTCTTTTGAGTCGAGGGCTCATAGCCCGAGTTTTACTTCAACTAATGTTGAATTAATGTGGCGAAGGCTCGTGGCCTGAGTCCTAGTTCAACCGTAGTTGAACTTCGTTGATTCTTTTGAGTCGAGGGCTCATAGCCCGAGTTTTACTTCAACTGACGTTGAATTAATGTGGCGAAGGATTGTGGCCTGAGTCCCAATTCAACTGTAGTTGAACTTTGTTGATTCTTTTGAGTCGAGGGCTCAAAGCCCGAGTTTTACTTCAACCGACGTTGAATTAATGTGGCGAAGGCTCGTGGCCTGAGTCCCAGTTCAACCGTAGTTGAACTCTGTTGATTCTTTTGAGTCGAGGGCTCATAGCCCAAGTTTTACTTCAACTGACGTTGAATTAATGTGGCGAAGGCTCGTGGCCTGAGTCCTAGTTCAACCGTAGTTGAAATTTGTTTATTCTTTTGAGTCGAGGGCTCATTGCCCGAGTTTTACTTCAACTGATGTTGAATTAAGTTGGCGAATGCACGTGGCCTGAGTCCCAGTTCAACCGTAGTTGAACTTTGTTGATTCTTTTTAGTCGAGGGCTCAAAGCCCGAGTTTTACTTCAACTGATGTTGAATTAAGTTCTCGAAGGCTCGTGTCTTGAGTCCCAGTTCATCCGTAGTTTAACTTTGGTTATTCTTTTGAGTCGAGGGCTCATAGCCCAAGTTTTACTTCAACTGATGTTGAATTAAATTGGCGAAGGCTCGTTGCCTGAGTCCCAGTTCAACCGTACTTTGTTGATTCTTTTGAGTCGATGGCTCATAGCCCGAGTTTTACTTCAACTGATGTTGAATTAAATTGGCTAAGGCTCGTGGCCCGAGTCCCATTTCAATCGTAGTTGAACTTTGTTGATTCTTTTGAGTCGAGGGCTCATAGCCCGAGCTTTACTTCAACTGATGTTGAATTAAATTGGTGAAGGCTCGTGGCCTGAGTCCCAGTTCAACCGTAGTTGAACTTTGTTGATTATTTTGAGTCGAGAGCTCATAGCCCGAGTTTTACTTCAACTGATGCTGAGTTAATATGGCGAAGGCTCGTGGCCTGAGTCCCAGTTCAACCGTAGTTGAACTTTGTTGGTTCTTATGAGTCGAGGGCTCATAGCCCGAGTTTTACTTCAACTAACATTGAATTAATGTAGCGAAGGCTCGTGGCCTGAGTCTCAGTTCAACCGTAGTTGAACTTTGTTAATTCTTTTGAGTCGAGGGCTCATAGCCTGAGTTTTACTTCAACTGACGTTGAATTAATGTGGCGAAGGCTCGTGGCCCGAGTCCTAGTTCAACCGTAGTTGAACTTTGTTGATTCTTTTGAGTCGAGGGCTCATAGCCCAAGTATTACTTCAAATGATGTTGAATTAAGTTGGCGAAGGCTCCTGGCCTGTGTCCCATTTCAACCGTAGTTGAAATTTGTTGATTCTTTTGAGTGAGGGCTCAAAGCCCGAGTATTACTTCAACTAAGGTTGAATTAAGTTGGCGAAGGCTCGTAGCCCGAATATTAATTCAACTGAAGTTGAATTAAGTTGGCGAAGGCTTGTGGCCTGAGTCCCAGTTCAACCGTTGTTAAACTTTGTTGATTCTTTTGAGTCGAGGGCTCATAGCCCGAGTATTACTTCAAGTGATGTTGAATTAAGTTCGCGAAGGCTCGTGGCCTGAGTCCCAGTTCAACCGTAGTTTAAATTTGTTGATTCTTTTGAGTTGAGGGCTCATAGCCCGAGTGTCGATTCAACTGATGTTGAATTACGTTGGCGAAGGCTTATGGACTGAGTCCCAGTTTAACTGTAGCTGAACTTTGTTGATTTAGTTTGGTCGAGGGCTCGTAGCCCGAGTGTCGATTCAACTGAGGTTGAATTACTTCGGCGAAGGCTCATGGCCCGAGTCCCAATTCAACCGTAGTTGAACCTTGTTGATTTTTTTGGGGTCAAGGGCTCATAGCCTGAGTGTCGATTCAACCGACGTTGAATTAATGTGGCGAAGGCTCGTGGCCTGAGTCCCAGTACAACCGTAGTTGAACTTTGTTGATTCTTTTGAGTCGAGGGCTCAAAGCCCGAGTTTTACTTCAACTGACGTTGAATTAATGTGGCGAAGGCTCGTGGCCTGAGCCCTAGTTCAACCGTAGTTGAACTTTATTGATTCTTTTGAGTCGAGGACTGATAGCCCGAGTTTTACTTCAACTGACGTTGAATTAATGTGGCGAAGGCTCGTGGCATGAGTCCCAGTTCAACCGTAGTTTAACTTTGTTGATTCTTTTGAGTCGAGGGCTCACAGCCCGAGTTTTACTTCAACTGACGTTGAATTAATCTGGCGAAGGCTTGTGGCCTTAGTCCCAGTTCAACCGTAGTTGAAATTTGTTGATTCTTTTGAGTCGAGGGCTCATAGCCCGAGTTTTACTTCAACCGATATTGAATTAATGTGGCTTAGGCACGTGGATTGAGTCCGAGTTCAACCGTTGTTGAACTTTGTTGATTCTTTTGAGTCGAGGGCTCATATCCCGAGTTTTACTTCAAGTGACGTTGAATATTTTAATTGGCGAAGGCTCGTGGCTTGAGTCCCAGTTCAACCGTAGTTGAACTTTGTTGATTATTTTTAGTCGAGGGCTCATAGACCGAGTTTTACTTCAACTTTTGTTGAATATTTTAATTGGCGAAGGCTCGTGGCCTGAGTCCCAGTTCAACTGTAGTTGAACTCTATTGATTCTTTTGAGTCGAGGGCTCATAGCCCGAGTTTTACTTCAATTGTCGTTGAATATTTTAATTGGCGAAGGCTCGTGGCATGAGTCCCAGTTCAACCGTAGTTTAACTTTGTTGATTATTTTGACTCGAGGGCTCACAGCCCGAGTTTTACTTCAACTGACACTGAATTAATCTGGCGAAGGCTCATGGCCTGAATCCCAGTTCAACCGTAGTTGATATTTGTTGATTCTTTTGAGTCGAGGGCTCATAGACCGAGTTTTACTTCAACCGATGTTGAATTAATGTGGCGTAGGCACGTGGATTGAGTCCAAGTTCAACCGTTGTTGAACTTTGTTGATTCTTTTGAGTCGAGGGCTCATATCCCGAGTATTACTTCAACTGATGTTGAAATAAGTTGGCGGAGGCTCGTGGGCTAAGTCCGAGTTCAACCGTAGTTGAACTTTGTTGATTCTTTTGAGTCGAGGGCTCATAGCATGAGTATTACTTCAACTGATGATGAATTAAGTTGGCGGAGGCTCGTGGCTTGAGTCCTAGTTCAACCATAATTGAACTTTGTTGATTCTTTTGAGTCGATGGCTCATAGCCCGAGTTTTACTTCTACTGATGTTGAATTAATGTGGTGAAGGCTCGTGGCCTGAATTTCAGTTCAAGCGTAGTTGAACTTTGTTGATTCTTTTGAGTCGAGGGCTCATAGACCGAGTTTTACTTCAAATGTCGTTGAACATTTTAATTGGCGAAGGCTCGTGGCCTGATGTCCCAGATCAACCGTAGTTAAGCTTTGTTGATTATTTCGAGTCGAGGGCTCATAGCCCGAGTTTTACTTCAACTATCGTTGAACATTTTAATTGGCGAAGGCTCGTGGCCAGAATCCCAGTTCAACCATAATTGAACTTTGTTGATTCTTTTGAGTCGAGGGCTCATAGCCCGAGTTTTACTTCAACCGTCGTTGAACATTTTAATTGGCGAAGGCTCGTGGCCTGAGTCCCAGTACAACCGTAATTAATTTTTGTTGATTCTTTTGAGTCGAGGGCTCAAAGCCCGAGTTTTAATTTCACTGATGTTGAATTAATGTGGCGAAGGCTCATGGCCTGAGTCCCAGTTCAACCGTAGTTGAACTTCATTGATTCTTTGGAGTCGAGGACTCATAGCCCGAGCATTACTTCAACTGATGTTGAATTAAGTTAGTGGAGGCTGGTGGCTTGAGTCCCAGTTCAACCGTAGTTTTACTTGGTTTATTCTTTTGAGTCGAGGGCTCATAGACCGAGTTTTACTTCAACTGATGTTGAATTAATGTGGCGAAGGGTTGTGGCCAGAGTACCAGTTCAATCGTAGTTGAGCTTTGTTGATTCTTTTGAGTCGAGGGCTCATAGCCTGAGTTTTAATTCAATTGTCGTCGAATATTTTAATTGGCGAAGGCTCGTGGCATGAGTCCCAGTTCAACCATAGTTGAACTTTGTTGATTATTTTGACTCGAGGGCTCACAGCCCGAGTTTTACTTCAACTGACACTGAATTAATCTGGCGAAGGCTCATGGCCTGAATCCCAGTTCAACCGTAGTTGATATTTGTTGATTCTTTTGAGTCGAGGGCTCATAGACCGAGTTTTACTTCAACCGATGTTGAATTAATGTGGCGTAGGCACGTGGATTGAGTCCAAGTTCAACCGTAGTTGAACTTTGTTAATTCTTTTGGGTCGACGGCTCATAGCCCGAGTATTACTTCAAGTGATGTTGAATTAAGTTGGCGAAGGCTCGTGGGCTGAGTCCGAGTTCAACCGTAGTTGAACTTTGTTGATTATTTTGAGTCGATGGCTCATAGCATGAGTATTACTTCAACTACTGATGAATTAAGTTGGCGGAGGCTCGTGGCTTGAGTCCTAGTTCAACCGTAATTGAACTTTGTTGATTCTTTTGAGTCGAGGGCACATAGCCCGAGTTTTACTTCAACTGTTGTTGAATAAATGTGGCGAAGGCTCATGGCCTGAGTCCCAGTTCAATCGTAGTTGAACTTCATTGATTCTTCTGAGTTGAGGGCTCAAAGCCCGAGCATTACTTCGACTGATGTTGAATTAAGTTAGTAGAGGGTCGTGGCCCGAGTCCCAGTTCAACCGTAGTTGAACTTTGTTGATTCTTTTGAGTAGAGGGCTCAAAGCCTGAGTTTTAATTTAACTGATGTTGAATTAATGTGGCGAAGGTTCGTGTCCTGAGTCCTAGTTCAACCTTAGTTGAACATTGTTGATTTTTTTGAGTCGATGGCTTATAGCATGAGTATTACTTCAACTGATGATGAATTAAGTTGGCGGAGGCTCGTGGCTTGAGTCCTAGTTCAACCGTAATTGAACTTTGCTGATTCTTTTGAGTCGAGGGCACATAGCCCGAGTTTTACTTCAACTGTTGTTGAATTAATGTGGCGAAGGCTCGTGGCCTGAGTCCCAGTTCAACCGTAGTTGAACTTCATTGATTCTTTTGAGTCGAGTGCTCAAAGCCAGAGCATTACTTCGACTGATGTTGAATTAAGTTAGTAGAGGGTCGTGGCCCGAGTCCCAGTTCAACAGTAGTTGAACTTTGTTGATTCTTTTGAGTAATATCCTTAGCCCGTGTATTACTTCAACTAAGGTTGAATTAAATTGGTGAAGGCTCGTGGCCTGAATCCCAGTTCAACCGTAGTTGAACTTTGCTGATTCTTTTGAATCGAGGGCTCATAGCCCAAGTATTACTTCAACTAAGGTAGAATTAAATTGGCGGATGCTCGTGGCTAGAGTCGCAGTTGAACCGTAGTTGAACATTGTTGATTCTTTTGAGTCGAGGGCTGATAGCCCGAGTATTACTTCAACTGATGTTGAATTATGTTGGCGGAGGCTCGTGGACTGAGTCTTAGTTCAATCGTAGTTGAACTTTGATGATTTTTTGAGTCGAGGGCACACAGCCCAAGTGGCCTAAGTCCCAATTCAACCGTAGTTGAACTTTGTTAATTCTTTTGGGTCGACGGCTCATAGCCCGAGTATTACTTCAAGTGATGTTGAATTAAGTTGGCGAAGGCTCGTGGCCTGAGTCCCAGTTCAACCGTAGTTGAACTTTGTTGATTCTTTTTAGTCGAGGGCTCATAGACCGAATTTTACTTCGACTGATGTTGAATTAATGTGGCGAAGGCTTGTGGCCTGAGTACCAGTTTAATCGTAGTTGAACTTTGTTGATTATTTTGAGTCGAGGGCTCAAAGCCCAAGTTTTACTTCAACTGATGTTGAATTAATGTGGCGAAGTCTCGTGGCCCGAGTCCCAGTTCAACCGTAGTCGATCTTTGTTGATTCTCTTGAGTCGAGGGCTCATAGCCCGAGTATTATTTCAACTAATGTTGAATTAATTTGGCGAAGGCTCGTGGCCTGAGTCCCAGTTCAATCGTAGTTGAACTTTGTTGATTCTTTTGATTCGAGGGCTCAAAGCCCGAATTTTAATTTAACTGATGTTGAATTAATGTGGCGAAGGTTCGTGTCATGAGTCCCAGTTCAACCGTAGTTGAACTTTTTTGATTCTTTTGAGTCGAGGGCTCATAGCCCGAGTATTACTTCAACTGATGTTGAATTAAGTTGGCGGATGCTCGTGGCCTGAGTCGCAGTTGAACCGTAGTTGAACATTGTTGATTCTTTTGAGTCGATGGCTGATAGCCCGAGTATTACTTCAACTGAGTTGAACATTTGTTGAATATTTTGAGTCGAGGGCTCGTAGCCCTAGTCGTATTTCAACCGTGATTGAATTAATTCGGCGAAGGCATATGGTCTGAGTCCTAGTTCAACTGTCGTTGAACATTTGTTGAATATTTTGAGTCGAGGGCTCATAGAACGAGTAGTATTTCAACCGTGGTTGAATTAATTCGGCGAAGGCTCATGGCCTAAGTCCGAGTTCAACTGTCATTGAACATTCGTTGAATATTTTGAGTCGAGGGCTCGTAGCCCGAGTCGTATTTTAACCATGGTTGAATTAATTCGGCGAAGGCTCATGGCCTGAGTCCCAGTTCAACCGTAGTTGAACTTCATTGATTCTTTGGAGTCGAGGACTCATAGCCCGAGCATTACTTCAACTGATGTTGAATTAAGTTAGTGGAGGCTGGTGGCTTGAGTCCCAGTTCAACCGTAGTTTTACTTGGTTTATTCTTTTGAGTCGAGGGCTCATAGACCGAGTTTTACTTCAACTGATGTTGAATTAATGTGGCGAAGGGTTGTGGCCAGAGTACCAGTTCAATCGTAGTTGAACTTTTGTCGATTCTTTTGAGTCGAGGGCTCATAGCTCGAGTATTACTTCAACCGATGTTGAATTAAGTTGGCGAAGGCTCGTGGCCTGAGTCCCACTTCAACCGTAGTTGAACTTTGTCGATTCTTTTGAGTCGAGGGCTCAAAGCCCGAGCCTGAGTCCAATTCAACCGTAGTTGAACTTTATTGATTCTTTAGAGTCGAGGGCTCATAGCCCGAGTTTTACTTCAACTGACATTGAATTAGTCCGGCGACGGCTCGTGGCCTGAGTTCGAGTTCAACCGTAGTTGAACTTTGTTGATTCTTTTGAGTCGAGGGCTCATAACCTGAGTTTTACTTCAACTGACGTTGAATTAATGTGGCGAATGCTCGTGGCCTGACTCCCAGTTCAACTGTAGTTGAGCTTTGTTGATTCTTTTGAGTCGAGGGCTCACATCACGAGTTTTACTTCAACTGACGTTGAATTAATGTGGTGAAGGCTCGTGGCCTGAGTCCCAGATCAACCGTAGTTGAACTTTGTTGATTCTTTTGAGTCGAGGGCTCATAGCCCGAGTTTTACTTCAACTGACGTTGAATTAATGTGGCGAAGGCTCGTGGCCTGAGTCCCAGTTCAACCATAGTTGAACTTTGTTGATTCTTTTGAGTCGAGGGCTCATAGCTCGAGTTTTACTTCAACTGACGTTGAATTAATGTGGCGAAGGCTCGTGGCCTGAGTCCCAGTTCAACCGTAGTTGAACTTTGTTGATTATTTTGAGTCGAGGGCTCACGGCCCGAGTATTACTTCAACTGAGGTTGAATTAATGTGGCGAAGGATCGTGGCTTGAGTCCCAATTCAACCGTAGTTGAACTTTGTTGATTATTTTGAGTCGAGGGCTCACGGCCCGAGTATTAACTAGATGAATCGGGCTTGCTCTTATTGGGTTTCCTCGTGGCCTGAGTCCCAGTTCAACCGCAGTTGAACTTTGTTGATTCTTTTGAGTCGACGGCTCATAGCCCAAGTTTTACTTCAACTGACGTTGAATTAATTTGGACAAGGATCGTGACCTGAGTCCTAGTTCAACCGTAGTTGAACTTTGTTGATTCTTTTGAGTCGAGGGCTCATAGCCCGAGTTTTACATCAACTGATGTTGAATTAAAGTGGCGAAGGCTCGTGGCCTGAGTCCCGGTTCAACCGTAGTTGAACTTTGTTTATTCTTTTGAGTCGAGGGCTCAAAGCCCGAGTTTTACTTCAACTGACGTTGAATTAATGTGGCGAAGGCTCGCGGCCTGAGTCCCGGTTCAACCGTAGTTGAACTTTGTTGATTCTTTTGAGTCGAGGATTCATAGCCCGAATATTACTTCAACTTATGTTGAATTAAGTTGGCGAAGGCTCGTGGCCTGAGTCCCAGTTCAACCGTAGTTGAACTTTATTGATTCTTTAGAGTTGTGGGCTAATAGCCCGAGTATTACTTCAACTGATGTTGAATTAAGTTGGCGAAGGCTCGTGGCCTGAGTCCCAGTTCAACCGTAGTTTAACTATGTTGATTCTTTTGAGTCGAGGGTTCAAAGCCCGAGTATTACTTCAACTAATGTTGAATTAAGTTGGCGAAGGCTCGTGGCCTGAGTCTCAGTTTAATCGTAGTTGAACTTTGTTGATTCTTTTACGTCAAGGGCTCACAGCCCGAGTGTTAATTCAACTGAAGTTGGATTAATATGGCGAAGGCTCATGGCCTGAGTCCCAGTTCAATCGTAGTTGAACTTAGTTGATTCTTTTGAGTCGAGGGATCGTAGCCCGAGTATTAATTCAACTGAAGTTGGATTAATATGGCGAAGGCTCATGGCCTAAGTCCTAGTTCAACCTTGTTTGAACTTTGTTAATTCTTTTGAGTCGAGGGCTCATAGCCCGAGTTTTACTTCAACTGATGTTGAATTCATGTGGCGAAGGCTCGTGGCCTGAGTCCGAGTTCAACCGTAGTTGAACTTTGTTGATTCTTTTGAGTCGAGGGCTCAAAGCCCGAGTATTTCTTCAACTGATACTGAATTAAGTTGGCGGAGGCTGGTGGCCTGAGTCCCATTTCAACCGTAGCTGAACTTTGTTATTTCTTTTGAGTTAAGGGCTCAGAGCCCCAGTATTACTTCAACTGATGTTAAATTAAGTTGGCGGAGGCTCGTGGCCTGGGTCCCAGTTCAACCGTATTTGTACATTGTTTATTCTTTTGAGTCGAGGGCTCAAAGCCCGAGTTTTACTTCAACTGTCGTTGAACTTATGTTGGCGAAGGCTCGTGGCCCGAGTCCTAGTTCAATCGTAGTTGAACTTTGTTGATTTTTTTTATCGAGGGCCCACAACTCGAGTTTTACTTCAACTGTCATTGAACTTATGTTGGCGAAAGGCTCGTGGCCTGAGTCCCAGTTGAACTGTGGTTAAACTTTGATGATTCTCTTGAGTCAAGGGCTCATAGCCCGATTATTACTTCAACCGATGTTGAATTAAGTTGGCGAAGGCTCGTGGCCTGAGTCCCAATTCAACCGTATTTGAACTTTGTTGATTCTTTTGAGTCGAGGGCTCATAGACCGAGTTTTACTTCAACTGATGTTGAATTAATGTGGCGAAGGCTTGTGGCCTGAGTACCAGTTCAATCGTAGTTGAACTTTGTTGATTCTTTTGAGTCGAGGGCTCAAAGCCCGAGTATTACTTCAACTGATGTTGAAAATGGTTGGCGGAGGCTCGTGGCCTGAGTCCCAGTTCAACCGTAGTTGAACTTTTTTAATTCTTTTGAATATGGCGAAGGCTCATGTCCTGAGCCCTAGTTCAACCGTAGTTGAACTTTGTTGATTCTTTTGAGTCGAGGGCTCGTAGCACGAGTGTTAATTCAACTGAAGTTGGATTAATATGGCGAAGGCTCATGGCCTAAGTCCCAGTTCAATCGTAGTTGAACTTTGTTGATTCATTTGACTCGAGGGCTCATAGACCGAGTATTACTTCAACTAATGTTAAATTAAGTTGGCGAAGGCTCGTAGCTTGAGTCCTAGTTCAATCGTAGTTGAACTTTATTGATTTTTTTGGGTCGAGGGCTCATGGCCCTAGTATTACTTCAACTAATGTTGAATTAAGTTGGCGGAGGCTGGTGGCCTGAGTCCCAGTTCAACCGTAGTTGTACATTGTTTATTCTTTTGAGTCGAGGGCTCATAGCCCGAGTTTTACTTCAACTGATGTTGAATTAATGTGGTGATGGCTCGTGGCCTGAGTCCCAGTTCAACCGTTGTTCAACTTTGTTGATTCTTTTGAGTCGAGGGCTCATAGCCCGAATTTTACTTCAACTGATGTTGAATTAAGTTGGCGAGGGCTCATGGCCGAGTCCGAGTTCAACCGTAGTTGAACTTTGTTGATTCTTTTGGGTCGAGGGCTCATGGCCCGAGTTTTACTTCAACTGATGTTGAATTAAGTCGGCGAAGGCTCGTGGCCTGAGTCCCAGTTCAACCGTAGTTGAACTTTGTTGATTCTTTTGAGTCGAGGGCTCATAGCCCGAATTTTACTTCAACTGATGTTGAATTAATGTGGCGAAGGCTCGTGGCCTGTGTCCCAGTTCAACCATAGTTGAACTTTGTTGATTCTTTTGAGTCGAGGGCTCATAGCATGAGTTTTACTTCAACTGACGTTGAATTAATGTGGCAAAGGCTCGTGGCATGAGTCCCAGTACAACCGTATTTGAAATTTGTTGATTCTTTTGAGTCGAGGGCTCATAGCCCGAGTTTTACTTCAATTGATGTTGAATTAATGTGGCGAAGGATTGTGTCCTGAGTCCCAGTTCAACCGTAGTTAAACTTTGTTGATTCTTTTGAGTCAAGGACACATAGCCCGAGTTTTACTTCAACTGGCGTTGAATTAATGTGGCGAAGGCTCGTGGCCTGAGTCTCAGTACAACCGTGATTGAACTTTTGTTGATTCTTTTGAGTCGAGGGCTCGTAGACCGAGTTTTACTTCAACTGTCGTTGAATTTATATTGGCGAAGGCTAGTGGCCTGAGTCCCAGTTCAACCGTAGTTGAACTTTTATTGATTCTTTTGAGTCGAGGGCTCGTAGCCCGAGTTTTACTTCAACTGTCGTTGAATTTATATTAGCGAAGGTTCGTGGCCTGAGTCCCAGCTCAACCGTAGTTGAACCTTTGTTGATTCTTTTGAGTCGAGGGCTCATAACCCAAGTTTTACTTCAACTGAAGTTGAATTAATATGGCGAAGGCTCGTGGCCCGAGTCCCAGTTCAACCGTAGTTGAACTTTGTTGATTCTTTTGAGTCGAAGGGTCATAGCGCGAGTTTTACTTCAACTAAAGTTGAATTAATGTGGCGAAGGCTCGTGGCCTAAGTCCCAGTTCAACCATAGTTGAACTTTGTTGATTTTTTTGAGTCGAGGGCTCAGAGCCCGTGTTTTGCTTCAACTGATGTTGAATTAATGTGGTGATAGCTCGTGTCCTGAGTCCCAGTTCAACCGTTGTTCAACTTTGTTGATTCTTTTGAGTCGAGGGCTCACAGCCCGAGTATTACTTCAACTGATGTTGAATTAAGATGGCGAAGGCTCGTGGCCTGAGTCCCATTTCAACCGTAGTTGAACTTTGTTGATTCTTTTGAGTTGAGGGCTCATAGCCCGAGTATTACTTCAACTGATGTTGAATTAAGTTGGCGAAGCCTCGTGGCCTGAGACCCAATTCAACCGTAGTTGAACTTTGTTGATTCTTTTGAGTCGAGGGCTCAAAGCTCGAGTATTACTTCAACTAATGTTGAATTAATGTGGCTAAGGATTATGGCCTGAGTCCCAGTTCAACCGTAGTTGAACTTTGTTGATTCTTTTGAGTGAAGGCTCATAGCCCGTGTTTTACTTCAACAGACATTGAATTGATTCTTTTGAGTCGAGGGCTCATAGCCCGAGTATTACTTCAACTGATGTTGAAATAAGTTGGCGGAGGCTCGTGGGCTAAGTCCGAGTTCAACCGTAGTTGAACTTTGTTGATTCTTTTGAGTCGAGGGCTCATAGCATGAGTATTACTTCAACTGATGATGAATTAAGTTGGCGGAGGCTCGTGGCTTGAGTCCTAGTTCAACCATAATTAGAACTTTTGTTGATTCTTTTGAGTCGAGGGCTCATAGCCCGAGTTTTACTTCAGCCGTCGTTGAATTTATATTGGCGAAGGCTCGTGGCTTGAGTCCCAGTTCAACCGTAGTTGAACTTTTGTTGATTTTTTTGAGTCGAGGGCTCATAGATCGAGTTTTACTTCAACTAATGTTGAATTAAGCTAGTAGAGGGTCGTGGCCCGAGTCCCAGTTCAACCGTAGTTGAACTTTGTTGATTCTTTTGAGTAGAGGGCTCAAAGCCCGAGTTTTAATTTAACTGATGTTGAATTAATGTGGCGAAGGTTCGTGTCCTGAGTCCCAGTTCGACCGTAGTTGAACTTTGTTGATTCTTTTGAGTTAAGAGCTCACAGCCCGAGTATTACTTCAACTGATGTTGAATTAAGTTGGCGGAGGCTCGTGGCCTAAGTCGCAGCTGAACCGTAGTTGAACATTGTTGATTCTTTTGAGTCGAGGGCTGATAGTCCGAGTATTACTTCAACTGATGTTGAATTACGTTGGCACAGGCTCGTGGACTGAGTCCTAGTTCAATCGTAGTTGAACTTTGAAGATTCTTTTGAGTCGAGGGCACATAGCCCGAATTTTACTTCAACTTATGTTGAATTAATGTGGCGAAGGCTCATGGCCTGAGTCCCAGTTCAACCGTAGTTGAACTTTGTTGATTCTTTTGAGTCGAGGGCTTATAGCCTTATTATTACTTCAACTGATGTTGAATTAAGTTGGCGAAGGCTGGTGGCCTGAGTCCCAGTTCAACCGTAGTTGTACATTGTTTATTCTTTTGAGCCGAGGGCTCAGAGCCCGTGTTTTACTTCAACTGATGTTGAATTAATGTGGTGATGGCTCGTGTCCTGAGTCCCAGTTCAACCGTTGTTCAACTTTGTTGATTCTTTTGAGTCGAGGGCTCACAGCCCGAGTATTACTTCAACTGATGTTGAATTAAGATGGCGAAGGCTCGTGGCCTGAGTCCCATTTCAACCGTAGTTGAACTTTGTTGATTCTTTTGAGTTGAGGGCTCATAGCCCGAGTATTACTTCAACTGATGTTGAATTAAGTTGGCGGAGGCTCGTGGCCTGGATCCCAGTTCAACCGTATTTGAACTTTGTTGATTCTTTTGAGTCGAGGGCTCATAGACCGAGTTTTACTTCAACTGATGTTGAATTAATGTGGCGAAGGCTTGTGGCCTGAGTACCAGTTCAATCGTAGTTGAACTTTGTTGATTCTTTTGAGTCGAGGGCTCAAAGCCCGAGTATTACTTCAACTGATGTTGAAATAAGTTGGCGGAGGCTCGTGGCTTGAGTCCCAGTTCAACCGTAGTTGAACTTTGTCGATTCTTTTGATTCGAGGGCTCATAGCCCGAATATTACTTCAACTGATGTTGAATTAGGTCTGCAAAGGCTCGTGGCCTGAGTCCTAGTTCAACCGTAGTTGAACTTTGTTGATTCTTTTGAGTCGAGGGCTCATAGCCCGAATATTACTTCAACTGATGTTGAATTAGGTTAGCGAAGGCTCGTGGCCTGAGTCCCAGTTCAATCGTAGTTGGACTTTGTTGATTCTTTTGAGTCGAGGGCTCATAGCCCGAGTATTACTTCAACTGATGTTGAATTAATTTGGCGAAGGCTCGTGGCCTGAGTCTCAGTTCAACCGTAGTTGAACTTTGTTGATTCTTTTCAGTCGAGGTCTCATAGCCCGAGTTTTACTTCAACTGATGTTGAATTAATGTGGCGAAGGCTCGTGGCCTGAGTCCCTGTTCAACCGTAGTTGAACGTTGTTGATTCTTTTGAGTCGAGGGATCAAATCCCGATTATTGCTTCAACTGATGTTGAATTAAGTTGGCGGAGGCTGGTGGCCTGAGTCCCAGTTCAACCGTAGTTGTACATTGTTTATTCTTTTGAGCCGAGGGCTCAGAGCCCGTGTTTTACTTCAACTGATGTTGAATTAATGTGGTGATGGCTCGTGTCCTGAGTCCCAGTTCAACCGTTGTTCAACTTTGTTGATTCTTTTGAGTCGAGGGCTCACAGCCCGAGTATTACTTCAACTGATGTTGAATTAAGATGGCGAAGGCTCGTGGCCTGAGTCCCATTTCAACCGTAGTTGAACTTTGTTGATTCTTTTGAGTTGAGGGCTCATAGCCCGAGTATTACTTCAACTGATGTTGAATTAAGTTGGCGGAGGCTCGTGGCCTGGATCCCAGTTCAACCGTATTTGAACTTTGTTGATTCTTTTGAGTCGAGGGCTCATAGACCGAGTTTTACTTCAACTGATGTTGAATTAATGTGGCGAAGGCTTGTGGCCTAAGTACCAGTTCAATCGTATTTGAACTTTATTGATTCTTTTGAGTCGAGGCTCAAAGCTCGAGTATTACTTCAACTGATGTTGAAAATGGTAGGCGGAGGCTCGTGGCCTGAGTCCCAGTTCAACCGTAGTTGAACTTTTTTAATTCTTTTGAGTCGAGGGCTCATAGCCCAAGGTGAGTCCCAGTTCAACCGTAGTTGAACTTTGTTGATTCTTTTGAGTCGAGGGCTCAAAGCCCGAGTATTACTTCAACTGATGTTGAAATAAGTTGGCGGAGGCTCGTGGGCTGAGTCCGAGTTCAACCGTAGTTGAACTTTGTTGATTATTTTGAGTCGATGGCTCATAGCATGAGTATTACTTCAACTACTGATGAATTAAGTTGGCGGAGGCTCGTGGCTTGAGTCCTAGTTCAACCGTAATTGAACTTTGTTGATTCTTTTGAGTCGAGGGCACATAGCCCGAGTTTTACTTCAACTGTTGTTGAATAAATGTGGCGAAGGCTCATGGCCTGAGTCCCAGTTCAATCGTAGTTGAACTTCATTGATTCTTCTGAGTTGAGGGCTCATAGCCCGATTATTACTTCAACTAATGTTGAATTAAGTTGGCGAAGGCTCGTGGCCTGATTCCCGGTTCAACTGTAGTTGAACTTTGTTGATTCTTTTGAGTCGAGGGCTCATAGCCCGAGTGTAGACGAGTTGAATTAATGTGGCTAAGGCTCGTGGCCTGAGTCTAGTTCAATCGTAGTTGAACTTTGTTGATTCTTTTGAGTCGAGGGCTCATAGCCCAAGTTTTACTTCAACTAACGTTGAATTAATGTTGCGAAGGCTCGTGGCCTGAGTCCCAGTTCAATCGTACTTAAACTTTGTTGATTCTTTCGAGTCGAAGGCTCATAGCCCGAGTTTTACTTCAACTGGCATTGAATTAATGTGGCAAAGGTTTGTGTCCTGAGTCCGAGTTCAACCGTAGTTGAACTTTGTTGATTCTTTTGAGTCGAGGGCTCATAGCCCGAGTATTTCTTCAACTAATGTTGAATTAAGTTGGCGGTGGCTGGTGGCCTGAGTCCCAGTACAACCATAATTAAACTTTGTTGATTCTTTTGAGTCGAGGGCTCATAGCCCGAGTTTTAATTTCACTGATGTTGAATTAATGTGGCGAAGGTTCGTGGCCTAAGTCCCAGTTCAACCGTAGTTGAACTTCATTGATTCTTTTGAGTCGAGGACTTATAGCCTGAGCATTACTTCAACTGTTGTTGAGTTTTTATTTGGCGAAGGCTCATGGCCTGAGTCCCAGTTCAACCGTAATTGAACTTTTGTTGATTCATTTGAGTCGACGGCTCGTAGACCGAGTTTTACTTCAACTGTTGTTGAATTGATCGTCTGAGTCCCAGTTCAACCGTAGTTGAACTTTTATTGATTCATTTGAGTCGAGGGCTCACAGCCCGAGTTTTACTTCAACTGACGTTGAGCTAATCTGGCGAAGGCTCGTGGCCTGAGTCCCAGTTCAACCATAGTTGAAATTTGTTGATTCTTTTGAGGCGAGGGCTCATAGCTCGAGTTTTACTTCAACCGATGTTGAATTAATGTGGCGAAGGCTCGTGGCCTGAGTCCCAGTTCAAGCATAGTTGAACTTTGTTGATTCTTTTGAGTCGAAGGATCAAATCCCGAGTATTGCTTCAACTGATGTTGAATTAAGTTGGCGGAGGCTGGTGGCCTGAGTCCCAGTTCAACCGTAGTTGTACATTGTTTATTCTTTTGAGCCGAGGGCTCAGAGCCCGTGTTTTACTTCAACTGATGTTGAATTAATGTGGTGATGGCTCGTGTCCTGAGTCCCAGTTCAACCGTTGTTCAACTTTGTTGATTCTTTTGAGTCGAGGGCTCACAGCCCGAGTATTACTTCAACTGATGTTGAATTAAGATGGCAGAAGCTCGTGGCCTGAGTCCCATTTCAACCGTAGTTGAACTTTGTTGATTCTTTTGAGTCGAGCGCTCGTAGCCCGAATGTTAATTCAACTGAGGTTCGATTAATATGGCGAAGGCTTATGGCCTGAGTCCTAGTTCAATCATAGTTGAACTTTGTTGATTCTTTTTAGTCGAGGGCTCGTAGACCGAGTGTTGATTCAACTGAGGTTGGATTAATATGGCGAAAGCTCATGGCCTAAGTCATAGTTCAACCGTAGTTGACCTTAGTTGATTCTTTTGGGTCGAGGGCTCGTAACCCGAGTATTAATTCAACTAAGGTTTGATTACTATGGTGAAGGCTCGTGTTCTGAGTCCCAATTCAACCTTAGTTGAACTTTTTTGATTCTTTTGAGTCGAGGACTCATAGCCCGAGTATTAATTCAACTGAGGTTAGATTAATACGACGAAGGCTCGTGGCCTGGGTCCTAGTCAACCGTAGTTGAACTTTGTTGATTCTTTTGAGTCTAGGGCTCATAGTCCGAGTTCAACCGTAGTTGAAGTTTGTTGATTCTTTTGAGTCGAGGGCTCATAGCATGAGTATTACTTCAACTGATGATGAATTAAGTTGGCGGAGGCTCGTGGCTTGAGTCCTAGTTCAACCGTAATTGAACTTTGTTGATTCTTTTGAGTCGAGGGCACATAGCCCGAGTTTTACTTCAACTGTTGTTGAATTAATGTGGCGAAGGCTCGTGGCCTGAGTCCCAGTTCAACCGTAGTTGAACTTCATTGATTCTTTTGAGTCGAGGGCTCAAAGCCCGAGCATTACTTCGACTGATGTTGAATTAAGTTAGTAGAGGGTCGTGGCCCGAGTCCCAGTTCAACCGTAGTTGAACTTTGTTGATTCTTTTGAGTAGAGGGCTCAAAGCCTGAGTTTTAATTTAACTGATGTTGAATTAATGTGGCGAAGGTTCGTGTCCTGAGTCCCAGTTCAATCTTAGTTGAACTTTGTTGATTCTTTTGAGTCGAGGGCTCACAGCCCGAGTATTACTTCAACTGATGTTGAATTAATGTGGCGAAGGCTCGTGGCCTGAGTCCCAGTTCAACCGTAGTTGAACTTTGTTGATTCTTTTGAGTCTAGGGCTTATAACCCGAGCTTTACTTCAACTGAGGTTGAATTAAATTGGCGAAGGCTCGTGGCCTGAGTCCCAGTGCAACCGTAGTTGAACTTTGTTGATTCTTTTGAGTCAAGGGCTCATAGCCCAAGTATTACTTCAACTGAAGTTGAATTAAGTTGGCGAGGGATCGTGGCATGAGTCCCAGTTCAACCTTAGTTGAACTTTGTTGATTCTTTGGAGTCGAGGGCTCATAGCCCGAGTTTTAATTTCACTGATGTTGAATTAATGTGGCGAAGGCTCATGGCCTGAGTCCCAGTTCAACCGTAGTTGAACTTCATTGATTCTTTGGAGTCGAGGACTCATAGCCCGAGCATTACTTCAACTGATGTTGAATTAAGTTAGTGGAGGCTGGTGGCTTGAGTCCCAGTTCAACCGTAGTTTTACTTGGTTTATTCTTTTGAGTCGAGGGCTCATAGACCGAGTTTTACTTCAACTGATGTTGAATTAATGTGGCGAAGGGTTGTGGCCAGAGTACCAGTTCAATCGTAGTTGAACTTTGTTGATTCTTTTGAGTCGAGGGCTCATAGTCCGAGTTTTACCTCAACTGACGTTGAATTAATGTGGCGAAGGCTCGTGGCTTGAGTCCCACTCCAATCGTAGTTGAGCTTTGTTGATTCTTTTGAGTCGAGGGCTCAAAGCCCGAGTTTTACTTTAACTGACGTTGAATTAATGTGGCGAAGTCTTGTGGCCTGAGTCCCAGTTCAACCGTAGTTGAACTTTGTTGATTCTTTTGAGTCGAGGGCTCATAGCCCGAGTTTTACTTCAACTGATGTTGAATTAATGTGGCGAAGGCTCGTGGCATGAGTCCCAGTTCAACCGTAGTTTAACTTTGTTGATTATTTTGACTCGAGGGCTCACAGCCCGAGTTTTACTTCAACTGACACTGAATTAATCTGGCGAAGGCTCATGGCCTGAATCCCAGTTCAACCGTAGTTGATATTTGTTGATTCTTTTGAGTCGAGGGCTCATAGACCGAGTTTTACTTCAACCGATGTTGAATTAATGTGGCGTAGGCACGTGGATTGAGTCCAAGTTCAACCGTTGTTGAACTTTGTTGATTCTTTTGAGTCGAGGGCTCATATCCCGAGTTGTACTTCAACTAACGTTGAATTAATCTGGCAAAGGCTCGTGGCCTGAGTCCCAGTTCAATCGTAGTTGAACTTTGTTGATTCTTTTGAGTCCCAGTTCAACCATAGTTGAACTTTGTTCAACCGTAGTTGAACTTTGTTGATTCTTTTGATTCGAGGGCTCAAAGCCCGAGTATTACTTCAACTGATGTTGAAATAAGTTGGCGGAGGCTCGTGGGCTGAGTCCGAGTTCAACCGTAGTTGAACTTTGTTGATTATTTTGAGTCGATGGCTCATAGCATGAGTATTACTTCAACTACTGATGAATTAAGTTGGCGGAGGCTCGTGGCTTGAGTCCTAGTTCAACCGTAATTGAACTTTGTTGATTCTTTTGAGTCGAGGGCACATAGCCCGAGTTTTACTTCAACTGTTGTTGAATTAATGTGGCGAATGCTCGTGGCCTGAGTCCCGGTTCAACCGTAGTTGAACTTCATTGATTCTTTTGAGTCGAGGACTTATAGCCTGAGCATTACTTCAACTGATGTTGAATTAAGTTAGTCGAGGCTGGTTGCCTGAGTCCTAGTTCATCCGTAGTTGTACTTTGTTTATTCTTTTGAGTCAAGGGCTCGTAGCCCGAGTATTAATTCAATTGAGGTTGGATTAATATATCAAATGCTCATGGCCTGAGTCCCCATTCAACCGTAGTTGAACTTTGTTGATTCTTTTGTGTTGAGGGCTCGTAGCCCGAGTATTAATTCAACTAAGGTTGAATTAATATGGTGAAGGCTCGTGGCCTGAGTCCCAGTTCAACCGTAGTTGAACTTTGTTGATTCTTTTGAGTCTAGGGCTTATAACCCGAGTTTTACTTCAACTGTTGTTGAATTCATGTGGCGAAGGCTCGTGGCCTGAGTCCGAGTTCAACCGTAGTTGAACTTTGTTGATTCTTTTGAGTCGAGGGCTCATAGCCCGAGTATTTCTTCAACTGATGTTGAATTAAGTTGGCGGAGGCTGGTGGCCTGAGTCCCAGTACAACCGTAATTAAACTTTGTTGATTCTTTTGAGTCGAGGGCTCATAGCCCGAGTTTTAATTTCACTGATGTTGAATTAATGTGGCGAAGGTTCGTGGCCTAAGTCCCAGTTCAACCGTAGTTGAACTTCATTGATTCTTTTGAGTCGAGGACTCATAGCCCGAGCATTACTTCAACTGATGTTGAATTAATTTAGTGGAGGCTGGTGGCCTGAGTCCCAGTTCAACCGTAGTTGTACTTGGTTTATTCTTTTGAGTCGAGGGCTCATAGACCGAGTTTTACTTCAACTGATGTTGAATTAATGTGGCGAAGGGTTGTGGCCAGAGTACCAGTTCAACCGTAGTTGAACTTTATTGATTCTTTTGAGTCGAGGGCTCACCGCCCGAGTGTTAATTCAACTGAAGTTGGATTAATATGGCGAAGGCTCATTGCCTGAGTCCCGGTTCAACCGTAGTTGAACTTTGTTGATTCTTTTCAGTCGAGGGCTGGTAGACGGAGTGTTAATTTAACTGAAGTTCGATTAATATGGTGAAAGCTCATGGCCTGAGTCCCAGTTCAACCGTAGTTGAACGTTGTTGATTCTTTTGAGTCGAAGGATCAAATCCCGAGTATTGCTTCAACTGATGTTGAATTAAGTTGGCGGAGGCTGGTGGCCTGAGTCCCAGTTCAACCGTAGTTGTACATTGTTTATTCTTTTGAGCCGAGGGCTCAGAGCCCGTGTTTTACTTCAACTGATGTTGAATTAATGTGGTGATGGCTCGTGTCCTGAGTCCCAGTTCAACCGTTGTTCAACTTTGTTGATTCTTTTGAGTCGAGGGCTCACTGCCCGAGTATTACTTCAACTGATGTTGAATTAAGATGGCGGAGGCTCGTGGCCTGAGTCCCATTTCAACCGTAGTTGAACTTTGTTGATTCTTTTGAGTTGAGGGCTCATAGCCCGAGTATTACTTCAACTGATGTTGAATTAAGTTGGCGGAGGCTCGTGGCCTGGATCCCAGTTCAACCGTATTTGAACTTTGTTGATTCTTTTGAGTCGAGGGCTCATAGACCGAGTTTTACTTCAACTGATGTTGAATTAATGTGGCGAAGGCTTGTGGCCTGAGTACCAGTTGAATTGTATTTGAACTTTGTTGATTCTTTTGAGTCGAGGCTCAAAGCCCGAGTATTACTTTAACTGATGTTGAAAATGGTTGGCGGAGGCTGGTGGCCTGAGTCCCAGTTCAACCGTAGTTGAACTTTTTTAATTCTTTTGAGTCGAGGGCTCATAGCCCAAGCTGAGTCCTAGTTCAACCGTAGTTGAACTTTGTTGATTCTTTTGATTCGAGGGCTCAAAGCCCGAGTATTACTTCAACTGATGTTGAAATAAGTTGGCGGAGGCTCGTGGGCTGAGTCCGAGTTCAACCGTAGTTGAAGTTTGTTGATTCTTTTGAGTCGAGGGCTCATAGCATGAGTATTACTTCAACTGATGATGAATTAAGTTGGCGGAGGCTCGTGGCTTGAGTCCTAGTTCAACCGTAATTGAACTTTGTTGATTCTTTTGAGTCGAGGGCTCAAAGCCTGATTATGACTTCAACTGATGTTGAATTAAGTTGGCAAATTTTTGTGCCCCTAATCTTAATTTGAGATGGGTCTACTTACTTGAATGGTGAGGGTGCCTAACTCGCACCTTGATTCGTTGGCGGTTGAGTTTTGCTGAGTTCAATGGTGAAGGAGCTTAGGCCGAGTCCCGATTCAACCGTAGTTGCACTTGTTGGCGAAGGCGCATGGTCTGAGTCCCAGTTCAACTATTGTTGAACTTAAGTTGGCGAAGTCTCGGGGCCTGAGTCCCAATTCAACCGTGGTTGAACTTTGATGATTCCCTTGAGTCGAGGGCTCACAGCCCGAGTATTACTTCAACCGATGTTGAATTAAGTTGGCGAAGGCTCGTGGCCTGAGTCCCAGTTCAACCGTAGTTGAACTTTGTTGATTCTTTTGAATCTAGGCTCAAAGCCCGAGTATTACTTCAACTGATGTTGAAAATGGTTGGCGGAGGCCCGTGGCCTGAGTCCCAGTTCAACCGTAGTTGAACCTTTTAATTCTTTTGAGGCGAAGGCTCGTAGCTGAGTCCTAGTTCAACCGTAGTTGAACTTTGTTGATTCTTTTGATTCGAGGGCTCAAAGCCCGAGTATTACTTCAACTGATGTTGAAATAAGTTGGCGGAGGCTCGTGGGCTGAGTCCGAGTTCAACCGTAGTTGAACTTTGTTGATTATTTTGAGTCGATGGCTCATAGCATGAGTATTACTTCAACTACTGATGAATTAAGTTGGCGGAGGCTCGTGGCTTGAGTCCTAGTTCAACCGTAATTGAACTTTGTTGATTCTTTTGAGTCGAGGGCACATAGCCCGAGTTTTACTTCAACTGTTGTTGAATAAATGTGGCGAAGGCTCGTGGCCTGAGGCCCAGTTCAACCGTAGTTGAACTTCATTGATTCTTTTGAGTCGAGGGCTCAAAGCCCGAGCATTACTTCAACTGATGTTGAATTAAGTTAGTAGAGGGTCGTGGCCCGAGTCCCAATTCAACCGTAGTTGAACTTTGTTGATTCTTTTGAGTCGAGGGCTCAAAGCCCGAATTTTAATTTAACTGATGTTGAATTAATGTGGTGATGGCTCGTGTCCTGAGTCCTAGTTCAACCGTTGTTCAACTTTGTTGATTCTTTTGAGTTAAGAGCTCACAGCCCGAGTATTACTTCAACTGATGTTGAATTAAGTTGGCGGAGGCTCGTGGCCTAAGTCGCAGCTGAACCGTAGTTGAACATTGTTGATTCTTTTGAGTCGAGGGCTGATAGTCCGAGTATTACTTCAACTGATGTTGAATTACGTTGGCACAGGCTCGTGGACTGAGTCCTAGTTCAATCGTAGTTGAACTTTGAAGATTCTTTTGAGTCGAGGGCTCATAGCCCGATTATTACTTCAACTGATATTGAATTAAGTTGGCGGCGGCTGGTGGCCTGAGTCCCAGTTCAACCGTAGTTGTACTTTGTTTATTCTTTTGAGTCGAGGGCTCATAGACCGAGTTTTACTTCAACTAATGTTTAATTAATGTGGCGAAGGTTTGTGGCCTGATTACCAGTTCAATCACATTTGAACTTTGTTGATTCTTTTGAGTCGAGGGCTCATAGCCCGAGTTTTACTTCAACTGATGTTGAATTTATATTGGCTAAGGCTCATGGCCTGAGTCCCAATTCAACCGTAGTTGAACTTTCATCGATTTTTTTTAGAGTCGAGGGCTCGTAGCCCGAGATTTACTTCAACTGATGTTGAATTCATGTGGCGAAGGCTCGTGGCCTGAGTCCGAGTTCAACCGTAGTTGAACTTTGTTGATTCTTTTGAGTCGAGGGCTCATAGCCCGAGTATTTCTTCAACTGATGTTGAATTAAGTTGGCGGAGGCTCGTGGCCTGAGTCCCAGTTCAACGGTAGTTGAACTTTGTTGATTATTTTGAGTCGAGGGCTCAAAGCCCGAGTATTTTAATTTAACTGATGTTGAATTACTATGGCGAAGGCTTGTGGCCTGAGTCCCAGTGCAACCGTAGTTGAACTTCATTGATTCTTTTGAGTCGAGGACTCATAGCCCGAGCATTACTTCAACTGATGTTGAATTAAGTTAGTGGAGGCTCGTGGCCTGAGTCCCAGTTCAACCGTAGTTCAAATTTGTTGATTCTTTTGAGTCGAGGGCTCATAGCCCGAGTTTTACTTCAACCGATGTTGAATTAATGTGGCGAAGGCTTGTGGCCTGAGTCCCAGTTCAACCATAGTTGAACTTTGTTGATTCTTTTGAGTCGAGGGCTCAGAGCCCGAGTTTTAATTTCACTGATGTTGAATTAATGTGGCGAATGCTCGTGGCCTGAGTCCCGGTTCAACCGTAGTTGAACTTCATTGATTCTTTTGAGTCGAGGACTTATAGCCTGAGCATTACTTCAACTGATGTTGAATTAAGTTAGTCGAGGCTGGTTGCCTGAGTCCTAGTTCATCCGTAGTTGTACTTTGTTTATTCTTTTGAGTCGAGGGCTCATAGACCGACTTTTACTTCAACTGATGTTGAATTAATGTGGCGAAGGCTTGTGGCCTGAGTACCCAGTTCAACCGTAGTTGATATTTGTTGATTCTTTTGAGTCGAGGGCTCATAGCCCGAGTTTTACTTCAACCGATGTTGAATTAATGTGGCGAAGGCTCGTGGCCTCAGTCCCAGTTCAACCATAGTTGAACTTTGTTGATTCTTTTGAGTCGAGGGCTCATAGCCCGAGTTTTACTTCAACGGACGTTGAATTAATGTAGCGAAGGCTCGTGGCCTGAGTCCCAGTTCAACCGTAGCTGAACTTTGTTGATTCTTTGAGTCGAGGGCTCAAAGCCCGATTATTGCTTCAACTGATGTTGAATTAAGTTGGCAGAGGCTGGTGGCCTGAGTCCCAGTTCAACCGTAGTTGTACATTGTTTATTCTTTTGAGTCGAGGGCTCATAGCCCGAGTTTTACTTCAACTGATGTTGAATTAATGTGGTGATGGCTCGTGGCCTGAGTCCCAGTTCAACCGTTGTTCAACTTTGTTGATTCTTTTGAGTCGAGAGCTCACAGCCCGAGTATTACTTCAACTGATGTTGAATTAAGTTGGCGGAGGCTCGTGGCCTAAGTCGCAGCTGAACCGTAGTTGAACATTGTTGATTCTTTTGAGTCGAGGGCTGATAGTCCGAGTATTACTTCAACTGATGTTGAATTACGTTGGCACAGGCTCGTGGACTGAGTCCTAGTTCAATCGTAGTTGAACTTTGAAGATTCTTTTGAGTCGAGGGCACATAGCCCGAATTTTACTTCAACTTATGTTGAATTAATGTGGCGAAGGCTCATGGCCTGAGTCCCAGTTCAACCGTAGTTGAACTTTGTTGATTCTTTTGAGTCGAGGGCTTATAGCCTTATTATTACTTCAACTGATGTTGAATTAAGTTGGCGGAGGCTGGTGGCCTGAGTCCCAATTCAACCGTAGTTGTACTTTGCTTATTCTTTTGAGTCGAGGGCTCATAGACCGAATTTTACTTCGACTGATGTTGAATTAATGTGGCGAAGGCTTGTGGCCTGAGTACCAGTTTAATCGTAGTTGAACTTTGTTGATTCTTTTGAGTCGGGGGCTCAAAGCCCAAGTTTTACTTCAACTGATGTTGAATTAATGTGGCGAAGTCTCGTGGCCTGAGTCCCAGTTCAACCGTAGTTGAACTATGTTGATTCTTTTGAGTCGAGGGCTCATAGCCCGAGTTTTACTTCAACTGATGTTGAATTCATGTGGCGAAGGCTCGTGGCCTGAGTCCGAGTTCAACCGTAGTTGAACTTTGTTAATTCTTTTGAGTCGAGGGCTCAAAGCCCGAGTATTTCTTCAACTGATGTTGAATTAAGTTGGCGGAGGCTGGTGGCTTGAGTTCCAGTTCAACCGTAATTAAACTTTGTTGATTCTTTTGAGTCGAGGGCTCAGAGCCCGAGTTTTAATTTCACTGATGTTGAATTAATGTGGCGAATGCTCGTGGCCTGAGTCCCGGTTCAACCGTAGTTGAACTTCATTGATTCTTTTGAGTCGAGGACTTATAGCCTGAGCATTACTTCAACTGATGTTGAATTAAGTTAGTGGAGGCTGGTGGCCTGAGTCCCAGTTCATCCGTAGTTGTACTTTGTTTATTCTTTTGAGTCGAGGGCTCATAGACCGAGTTTTACTTCAACTGATGTTGAATTAATGTGGCAAAGGCTTGTGGCCTGAGTACCAGTTCAATCTTAGTTGAACTTTGTTGATTCTTTTGAGTCGAGGTCTCAAAGCCCGAGTTTTACTTCAACTGATGTTGAATTAATGTGGCGAAGGCTTGTGTCCTGAGTCCCAGTTCAACCGTAGTTGAACTTTGTTGATTCTTTTCAATCGAGGGCTCATAGTCCGAGTTTTACTTCAACTGATGTTGAATTAATGTGGCGAAGGCTCGTGGCCTGAGTCCCAGTTCAACCGTAGTTGAACTTTGTTGATTCTTTTGAGTCGAGGGCTCAAAGCCCGATTATTGCTTCAACTGATGTTGAATTAAGTTGGCGGAGGCTCGTGGCCTGAGTCCCAGTTCAACCGTAGTTGTGCATTGTTTATTCTTTTGAGCCGAGGGCTCAGAGCCCGCGTTTTACTTTAACTAATGTTGAATTAATGTGGTGATGGCTCGTGTCCTGAGTCCCAGTTCAACCGTTGTTCAACTTTGTTGATTCTTTTGAGTCGAGGGCTCACAGCCCGAGTATTACTTCAACTGATGTTGAATTAAGTATGGTGAAGGCTCGTGGCCTGAGTCCCAGTTCACCCGTAGTTGAAATTTGTTGATTCTTTTGAGTCGAGGGCTCGTAGCCCGAGTTTTACTTCAACTGATGTTGAATTAATGTGGCGAATGCTCGTGGCCTGAGTCCCAGTTCAATCGTAGTTGAACTTTGTTGATTTTTTTGAGTCGAGGGCTCAGATCTTGAGTTTTACTTCAATTGACGTTGAATTAATGTGGCGAAGGCTCATGGCCGGAGTCCCAGTTCAACCGTAGTTGAACTTTGTTGACAGAGGCTCGTGGACTGAGTCCTAGTTCAATCGTAGTTGAGGTTTGTTGATTCTTTTGAGTCCAGGGCACATAACCCAAGTTTTACTTCAACTAATGTTGAATTAATATGGCGAAGGCTCATGGACTGAGTCCTAGTTCAACCGTAGTTGAACTTTGTTGATCTTTTGAGTCGAGGGCTCAAAGCCCGATTATTACTTCATCTGATGTTGAATTAAGTTGGTGGAGGTTGGTGGCTTGAGTCCCAGTTCAACCGTAGTTTTACTTTGTTTATTCTTTTGAGTCGAGGGCTCAAAGACCGAGTTTTACTTCAACTAATGTTGAATTAATGTGGCGAAGGCTTGTGGCCTGAGTACCAGTGCAATCGTGGTTAAACTTTGTTGATTATTTTGAGTCGAGGGCTCATAGCCCGAGTTATACTTCAACTGATGTTTAATTAATGTGGCGAAGGCTCGTGGCCTGAGTCCCAGTTCAACCGTAGTTGAACTTTGTTGATTCTTTTGAGTCGAGGGCTCATAGCCCGAATTTTACTTCAACTGATGTTGAATTAAGTTGGCGAGGGCTCATGGCCGAGTCCGAGTTCAACCGTAGTTGAACTTTGTTGATTCTTTTGAGTCGAGGGCTCATAGCCCGAGTATTTCTTCAACTGATGTTGAATTAAGTTGGCGGAGGCTCGTGGCCTGAGTCCCAGTTCAACGGTAGTTGAACTTTGTTGATTATTTTGAGTCGAGGGCTCAAAGCCCGAGTATTACTTCAACTGATGTTGAATTAAGTTGGCAGAGGCTCGTGGCCTGAGTCCCAATTCAACCGTAGTTGAACTTTTATGATCCTTTTGAGTCGAGGTCTAATAGCCCGAGTTTTACTTCAACTGATGTTGAATTAATGTGGCGAAGGCTAGTGGCCTGAGTCCTAGTTCAACCGTAGTTGAACTCTGTTGATTCTTTTGAGTCGATGGCTCATAGCCCGAGTTTTGACGAAATGAATTAGGCTTGCTCTCAATTGGTTTTGGAGCTCTTCATTCCTCGTTTTCCCTTTGCTTTTGACTTCAGGAAAGGCTACGCAGTCTTGCTATGAAATCCCCACACGCGGCGCCAAATTGTTCGACTCAAAAAATTTTACAAGCATTTATGAATTAGAAATAATTAATGAAAATGGAGGGCCAATCATAGCCAGTCGTAACATATCTGAAATTTAATAAGGGAAAAGATAATGGGGACACTTGTATGGATAATAGAAGATATTAGTGATCTTTATTCATGATAATGGATTAATCTGCCTCTCCATGGAGAGGTTCAGATCTTTACAACCATGTTTCCATAGATCTACCATTATTCTATCTTTTTGGTATTGAGTTCTCACTCTGCGTTGTACTCTGTATTTCTTAGAGCCCCCATGGGGAGAGAGTGGAACTCTTTTTTTGATGCCTGCCTCTCTATTTATAGACAATTGCTGTACGAGTTGACTTTCTTGGGGATCGGGCCCAAATCAGGGAATTACTTCGTACGTACCCGGAAAGTATCGACCCCGGCATAAGTTCCAGGCGGATGCGGGTAATACTCTTGGTCGGGGCGGTCTCGCTACTTATTACGTTTATATTAGTCGAGCGGAATGGTTAGTCTGGTTGATTGTCGTGGGATCAAATTATGACCCATACAATATTCATATATCGACAAAATCCAAGTGTTAAATAGCTGAAACTATGTGAAAGAAAATGAACGTTTTATTAGCTTTTAAAGCATAAGAAAGAAAGGCACACTGAAGAAGCTAACATCAAACACACCCGCAAACAAAACCACGTCGGAACCTCAAAACTCGTCGAAAAAACTTGCCGGAAAAATTTGACTCGAACCCGAACAAAATGTTGTTGTTTCGTGAGGAAATAGGGATATTTTGAGATACAATTCAGATGCTGCTCTTGCTGGATTTTTTAGCTGAGATGGTGGTGTTTTGGAGAGATAGGGAGAATAAGGGATGATGTGAGGGATAGAAAATTGATTGATGAAGTAGATCTATGGTGAAGGGACGAGCTGATAGGTCTGTTGTTTGAATGAAGAAGAAGATGGGGTGAGGGGAGGAGCTGATAGGTTTGTTGCCTGATTCGGAGATGGCATCGCTGCTTTTCACTTTTTGAAAATCCAAGTCAGATGGGGAATCCTTCTAGAAGTCGATATCGGGGAGAGGGATGGGGTTTTTTTTCACTGTAGCCGATCCTTTTGCCTATCTCCTTTTTGGGTGTGTGTAGGGTATTTTTTTAATGTGGAGGGGTGTTGTGTGGGGGAGTACTTTTAGGGGAAAAATATTTGCGGGAAAATATTTTGGCGGAAGGTCTTCTGGGGGGGAATATATTGGGGGAAGGGTTCCTCAAATCTTTATTTTCAATTTCTTTTTATCTTCTTTTTAATTAAAAATCCTAGAATTGAAAACCTAAATTATCTATAATTATACTAATTATGAAAATTATAAAAAAACTACTTAATCCTAAATTAGAAGAGAAATATAAACAAAAGGAAAAGGTGTGAAAATCAAATATTTTTTGTGAGTTTTATGATTTCCCAAAAAACCTAAATGATATGCAAAATAATGTTTGGTATTTATTATTATGATATTAAATTTTAAAATGCTTGAAATATAACTAAATAAAGGAAAATTCCTACAAAATCAATAAAAATTATTTTTATCTATTTTTAGGAGTTATCTTCATGTAGGGCAAAAATTACGTGCTTACAGCAGCCTATCTTTTCTCGGAAACACGAAGCGTTTTCGAACAAAGATAAATTGAGCACTGTGAGAGATTTTTGCCTATTGGAAACTCCATGAGAAGCATTTTTTTTTGAAAAACTGTCTGTCCGAACCTTGTTTCAAATGTTTCCTACATATCCTTGGCTATAAAGGAATCAGGTTAGGTGTAGTTCAGAAGTGAATGAGGCGATGGAGTGCCGAGGTTGAGAGGTGAGTGAGGTTCTGTCGAGGTTCCGTCCGCGATCCCATTTAGTACATCAAAATCAAAATTAAAAAGCCTAACTAAACCTATCAGCTACAAGTTACAAGATTCCTATCTATAAATCACGGGAAGCTTGATCTTTAGTCTTAGGTGGTTCTTGCTGTGGACTCCGATCTGAGTCTTGATGCTCATAAGTTATAGGTGTTCACTTCTTTCTGCAGCATTAGGTCAAAATAGGATCAGCGGAACTTTTGACTTCAATTATGTTTTGAGTCATCCGCGCCCTTGCTTGCTTCGCATTTGAGTTCATTTCATGTTCTTCTTTTCTTCTTTTCTTGATTCTGGATTCGGACTAATTCCATTGGTCATGTCGTATCTTGTGTCTTGTGATCAACCTACTTAAGATACCAAAAAAATAAATGAACAAAATATTTCTGCCCCAGTTTTCACTAGGAAAATTTTGTGAGTTAGTTGTAACACATATCTAAGCACTCAAATCAGGATTGTGTATCCTTGCGAATGAATCCAGGTTATGCTGGAAAGTGATCAGTTTATGCCGAAAAAGGATAAAAGGGTCTTCGGATTATGCTGGGACAGAAAGAAAATGCTTCTTGGGTTATGCCAGGGAAGTCCACGGGTTATGCCGGGATTTGGAAAGCAAAAGCTTCTCAGGGTATGCCAGGGAGATTCACGGGTTATGCCGGGATTTGGAAAGAAAATGCTCCTTGGGTTTTTCCAGGGATATTCTCGGGTTACGCTGGGATTTTGAAAGAAAAGGCTCCTTGGGTTAGGCTTGGGAGATCCACGGGATATGCCAGGATTTGGATAGAAAAGGCTCATTGGTTTACGCCAGGGAGATCCACAAGTTATGTCGGGATTTTGAAAAAAAAGCTCCTTGGGTTATGCTAGGGAGATCCAGGGGTTATATGGGGATTTGAAAAGAAAAAGATAATTTGGTTATGCCAGGGAGATCCTCGGGTTATATCGAAATTTGGAAAGAAAAAGCTCTTTGGGTTATGCCAAGGAAATCCACGGGTTATGCCAGGATTCGGAAAGAAAATGCTCCTTGGGTTATGCCAGCGAGATCCTCGGGTTATGACAGGAGTTTTAAAGAAAAAGCTCATTGGGTTATGTCAGGGAGGTCCACGGGTTATGCTGGGATTGACAGAAAAAGGCTCTTATGCTACCATGGTTGATTTTTCTTTTGGGGTTTTCATTTTTATTTCTTTTCTCTTCTTTTCTTGTCCTTTTTTGGGAAACTTCCTTTTGGCCGCTTCCTTGCTGCAAAGCTGTTTTAATGCTTGCTCTTTACATTTCTTTTTGAGCTGCACCTTCGTGTTTCACGGTTACTTTGAATATAACCTATTTTTAACAAAGAACAATTTATTAGTTTGAAATGGTAGTTGGTTTTTTGTCCTTGATCATCCCAATCGCTTGATCCCGGTCCTCTTTTTGTTGAGAACTTTGATGCTTGTTGGCTTCGAAGATAAATTACCTTTTAATCCGACAAGATTCAACTTTCGGGATTTCATTATGACTCCCCTGTGTGGGATCTATCCTTTTCATTCTACCTTGAGACATTTGCCTTTGACTTTCTTTCTTTTCAAATGTCTTTACTTTGGAAGCAATCAACCACCATGGTCAATTTGGATTTGACTGATGCACCCACTGAGGCTAGGTATCTTCTTTGGCCTTTGATAGGCAGAGCCCTTTGAAACCAATCCTACCACCAATTCTTTGTAGTTATTATGAAATTAGAGTAAAACCGAAAGGGATTCAAGGAAGAAATATACAAAAAGCGAGCAGATGAGTTTAAAGAAAAGCGTCCCTTTTGTGGAGAAAATAAGGACTTATCTGGGGTGCATGCTGGCTTCAAATGAACATGACATACTTCTTGGACTAGACGCCCAACTCATAAAACTTCCAGCCTCTCATGAACCCCTTGATCCACATTTCAAAACTAGGGAACCTTGGCAGGACTCTTTTATTGGTGAGATGCCTTGAGTCGTGATCGCGTAGGGATTCTCGCGATTGTGTAGGGTTATGAGGAGGATAGGTCAGATTTTTCTTCGTGACCGTGTAGCTTGAGTTGCAATTGCGTGATTTGGGAAAGTTGTGTTTCATTCGCATGATTCTATCCACATTCGCGTAGGTTTAAGGTCCTGAACATCGCGTTGGCATAGAGTAAATTTGACGGCTTGGTAGCTTGTGATTCGCGATCGTTATGAGGATATTGCGATCGCGATGAGGGTACCACAATCGCAATGAAGGATTTCAAGCCTGGGAATAACATTTGAATAGTCGTCTTGTCCGTGATTTTGGGGTTTATTTCCTCCATTTTTAACATTGTTTTAGCATTTTGAAGCGAATTGAGTAGGGATTCAAGGGGAATCACTTGGAGGTAAGATTCATGGACATAAAACATGATTCTAATGTGAAATCTACCTAATTAATCATGGAAATTAGCCTAAAATTGAAAAATTATGGCTTGAAATTGGAGACCTAGAAATTAGGATTTGAAGGGTCGTTTGTGGTTGGATTCGATTCTTTTGGTATGAATAAACCCGTGGGAGGATTAAAATTCCATGGATGTGGCTTTTATTGAGTTTTAAGACATGGGCCCGGGAGTCGGGTTTAGCCAATTTCAATGATTTTTGCATAATTTGATTATTTTTGTTTGGACTTTGTTCCCTTAGCATATTTTGACATTGTGATTCTAATTTTGGATAGATTCGTCGTGAGTGAAAGCCGATTCCAGGGGAAAAGGCATCACGGAGTAGTATTTTCACCGATTTATAGTAAGTAACCATTGTAAATCTGGAACAGAGGGTACAAAACCCAGATATTTGACTTGTTTTGATAAATGCGGTGAAGCACATGCTAGGTGACGACCAAGTAGGCGTGCGCCAGTAGGTATTGTGACTTGTCCTTCCTGTAGTGACTATTAAGCCGCGTATTTGATTTGGAACCTTATGATATTCCGTACTTTGGTCATTTATACTATTTTACAGGTTGTATGCCATGTTTGGGGCCTTGTGCCGGCCTATTAAGACCCTTAAGGGCATTTTTACTATTTTTCCTCACTCTACTTGTTTGAAAGCGTATCATTAGTCATGTTCTACCTGTTTATTTTTTAAAACTGGTTTTATCACTCTACTTCTTAAATGTGAGGACTGTTCGGACTGAGTTCCCTAATTTCTAGTGTTGTGCCCGAGCGGCTGTGAGGTTAATGACTTAGAGAGGTTGCACAACTAATAATGAGGATATTTATATAAATATGATTTATGGATCGGGATGCATGTCGTAGAGATATATCTCATAACAATAATAATCATAGTAACCGATGCGGCGTGCAACCTGATCCATAATTTATAGTCGACTACGCTCAGTCAGGGTGTACATGTCACGACCCGGATTTTCCCCCAACATCGGGATCGTAATATATAATAACGCTTGTGCTGTAGGAGCCCCTCCGAAGTCTGTACACCCCGACTGAGCGTAGTCGACTATAAATTATGGATCAGGTTGCACGCCGCATCGGTTACTATGATTATTATTGTTATGAGATATTAATAAGCCTAAGTGCTGAGAGTGAGTATTGAGTGACCGGAGTTGAGTCACGAGAGAATGAGAGGCTGCCTAAGAGGCCATACTCTGAGTGATACCTTACTCGAGGGGCCCAGTTTTGATATTTTCTCTGATTTCACACTTGTTTTAGAATCAGACTCTGTTGAAAAAATTGCTAAGTATATGATTTCACGTATTCCAACTGAAACTAAAGTTTTTATGATGAAACTGGTTTTATACTGTAGTGTTTGATATGTTATACTATTTTTTTATGATTTTAACTGCTTGTCACTGCTTTCACGGCTTATTTACGTTAGTTACTTACTCAGTTTGCATACTTACGTTAGTTCTTGCACCTTGTGTGCAGATCCAGGTGCTCGAGCAGCCGAGTGAGGGTCCTCAGATTATCCAGAATTTACCGGAGATTGTAAGAAGTAACGTCCATATCACTCCTTCCTCCTCCCTCCTTCATATCTTGTTCTTTTCTTCATTTTTAGACTGATGATGTATTAGATAGCGGATATGCATTTAGAGGCTCTAGAGTCGTGAAACCATCTATTTGGCCTTGGTTGTCTTATGTTTTATTGACTTTCGCATATTTTAGTCATTTTAGACACTTCTTATGAAAATTTGTATTTACACTCGTGCTACAAAAATGGTTTTATAAGATAAAAAGGGTGTGATTAATGTTTGGGTTGGCTTGCCTAGTAATGTGATAGGCGTTATCACGACCGATATTCAGGATCGTGACACTGATAAAGATGACGTATCATCGTCATATTGGTGTAAACATATGAAAGAAGTATAAAAAACAAATTTGAGAAAGTTTTATTCTTTGAACATTCAAACTTTGTGCATCATTCTTTGTGTATGTAATGTAACATTTACATCTCTTTCACAATTGTTCTATTTATAACAAGCTCACAATTTTGGGTTTATAATCTAATGTCTAAAACTCATAAGAACATGTAGTACATCTTTGATCCATTTGTGTCCCTTTTTTATCTTCTTCAAAGATTTCTGAAGGCGTGATTTTTTGCTCTTAGGCTGATTCAGGCTTAAATTACGACCTTTTGTCTTCTTTAATTCCGACCTTTTATCTTTTTTGCCTTTTGCCTCTTCATACACACACACACACACACACACACACATATATATATATATATATATATATATATATATATATATATATATATATATATATATATATATATATATATATATATATATATATATACTTCTTCCTTTGGTCCATTCCCCGAGAAGGAAAATACACACAGGATTCGGGAGTATACATTTAGAAGATGACTACTTAAATCATTTTCTCTCTCAGAAAGGTTGTAACCTAGACCTGGAATAATACAATATTCCTCGTGTATTTTGGGTCTAATATCATCATTTTGTAACGTTTAGCTTTTTGCCTACCATCTAAAATGGTTAGTATAATTAAAAAGGAATAAAACTAAATTATACTCAAATGATACCTGATCAGGGTGTTCAAAGCCTATGCTTAGAAGTAATACTTCTTTAAATGAACAACATTCTAATTTAATGGGAGTATTTTGCCTTCCATTTTTTCTAACTCATGCACACCCTTTGCAGCAATGCCCCAAATTCTATAGGGTCCTTCCCAATTTAGACTCAACTTTCATACATCGGTCGCTATTGTCGATTGAATACCCTTTTTGACCACGAATTGAAGTGTCTAAGATGATATTTCCAATTGTAGTATCACTCAATAATTTATTTCTGCGATGTCATCCTTATTATAGTTGATTCTCTCCTTTCTTCAAGCAAATCTAGATTTATTTGTATCTCATCCTCATTTGATTCCTCACTTGCTTGGTTATATCTTGTACTTGGTTTATCTATTTCAACTAGAATTAAGGCTCAGCACCATACATAAGTGATAGTAAAGCCTCCCCCGTAGCAATTCTCCTAGCGTTCGATAAGATCATAAGACTTGTGGTAACAGTTCAGGCCACTTACCTTTTGACTCTTCTAATCTTTTCTTCAAGTTAATAATAATAACTTTGTTTATAGATTCAACTTGTCCATTAGCCACAGGGTGGTACGGTGTCAAATTCATCCTTTTAAACTTCCAACTCTGAAAGAATCTTATGATTTTTGCACCTATGGATCACGGACGGTTATCCCATACGATTTCTTTTGGGACATTGAACCGGCATATGATGTTTCACCAAATAAAGTCCCTTACTTATTTTCTCTTGCACCTATTTGAAGGCAATTGCTTCTACCCACTTTGTAAAATAATCAGTTAATACTAATAAAAATTGTACCTTTCCTTTAGCTTGTGGTAGTGGACCCACGATATCCATAAACCTATAATAACCCGATCGTTCATTATATGAGCTACAACCCTGCTTTCCCTATTCCTGCATCTTTATATATTTTTCAATTGTATTTCGTCACATCATGTTGATTGTTCTGTGCTCGGCGTGGTCTTTGAGTGAAATGAGGCACTTAGTCTCTAATTTAGGATCTTAAGTTGGAAAAGTCAACCGAATGTTGAATTAGGTATATAAGGTCTCATATGTGAATTTTGATGGTTCGTACAACTCCTTGAGGTGGTTTTGAACTTTGCGGCATGTTCGAAATATAATTTGGAGGTCCATGGTAGATTTAGGCTTGATTTGGCGAAATTAAAAATTTGGAGCTTTCCGGCTGACAGTGGAATTCTTGATATCGGGGTCGGAATGGAATTCTAAAAATTAGAGTAGGTCAGTTGTGTCATTTGAGACGTTGATGATTTAAACATCAATACCACATAAGAGGGGTGGGTGATTTGTGTGGTACCTAATTTTCGCGTTAGAAGAACTTGGTTTTTCTAAGTGTTCTAACTATAGCAGTTTGCCGAATAATTAATGCTCAAAGTAAAGTACACAGAGATTTCTACGTGGAAAACACCTGTCTCAAAAGGTGAAATAACCACGACCTACTACTCAGTAGGATTTTCCCAAACTCCACTAAAATCACTGAGCCAAAAACTGCATTTATAAAGACTCTTTGTAAAACTTTGGATTAACACTACTCCAGTGTGGCACAGCGCCTCAACTGTTGCGACACATTCAAGTTAACTCTAACTTGAATACTCAATACACATAATACAATTGCTTCTATGAAAGCTGAAAGGTACAATATGAAAACCTACTACAATTGAACTAAACATTGAATAACCACAATGATGAAACTGGTTCTTCTATCTTAGTTCATGTAGCTTCAGACGTGCACACCTATATCTCGCATATATTGCTTGCAAAACAGACTTTATTCTTTTTTCTCTCAAATATGCTTAACTTCTGCTTATGTGCATTGCCTGTAAAATAAAATAAATTAGTTATTTAATAGATCAGTAGTTAAAGTTTGATCGAGACTCTTGTGCTTATCCTTAGTCGATTTCAGTCCTTAACTACTACAAACTCTCATCCTTATCCTAGCTTAGGATTGTGTTCTCTTATCATAAGGAGACTGTCCTCCTTAGAACTCAATGCAACCTTTTCTATTACATCCACAAGATATTTTTTGCATACGCCTCAGCACATATCTTCCTCATGTGCCTTCCATATGCAGTTGTTATGGCTAACTGTGTCTCTCATGCTGGACCAGACCCTTCCCTGATGTTCATTTGTCAATCGTCAAAACATCAACTAAACATGGCCAACATTTTCCTTTTTTTATGATGAAAAACTCGATGCTTTTAGTGATCATAGACCCTGTGAATCTTAGCTGAAATATCAGCACTTTGGGAAATTTTTAGAAAATTCAACTTTCATAAAGGATCTAATTTAAGTTAGGTCATAAACATTACCTGTTCAAATAAAAGCCATTTTAAGGACAAATATCTTCCCCTTTTTGGCATCATCGAAAAGTTGCCTAATTAAGGTGAACTCGGTAATCTAATCAGTACTCATGGCCACTGGGGCAACTGCAAGTGAACAAATGCTTTAGTTATATCAACTCAAAAAATAACTATAAAGATCTGATTTAACAAAAACAAGAAAAGCTGCATTCATTGATTATCAAGTAGTTTCTACAATGCAGTACACATAAAGAAAAACAGAAATATCAAGCCATGAGCAAAATAAAGAAAGAAACTGTCAAGCCCCAAATCGAGGGACATGACCGGCGCCTGACCGGGTAGCCCTAGTCAACCGGACCTGTGTGCCTTTCCTAACCCACGCGTTACCTCTGTGTTGTTTATTACTTATAATCCAAAGATCTTACCAATTATAACTGAATTCACATTGTACAAACATAACCACACAATTAATTTACTAACAAGTTTACAATTTACAACGCCCGACATAATATATACATAAGGCTGAAATCCCACAGTTTACATGTCTACGAAGCCTCTAGGATACAAAGTATGATACAATACTTGCCGGTAACAAGGCTCCGGCTATACCTTACACACAGGGCTCCGAGAAGGAAAGGGGCTCACCAAAACGGGCAGTGGAGAAGAAAGGGGCTCACCAAAACTGGCAGTGGAAGGAGAAGGATACTACTGCCGATGAGCTGAAGTGCCTGCTACTGATCCACCTACAATCATAACATGAATGTAGCGTCCCCGGCAAAAGGAACGTCAGTACACTTGAATTGTACTGGTATGTATGGACAAACTTTGTCCCAAGTAAACTCAAGCCGTTAAACAAGAATCACAATGTCAAGACAGCCAATGATTACACCACGAAATAATAAAGCCAGCCAATCATGTTCCCACATTTACTTCGTTTCAAGTAGTTCTCAGCCCAAAGTACAATTAAAGATCAACAAGGAAGGCAACAACCAAACATACACGGAAAACACAATCAAGTCAAACAAAGGGGCAATCAGTGCCCCACAGGTTGCAAACTCTCCTGCTATCTCCTTTCACAATTTCACATCAATGATTTCATATCAATTTCAATGGCGATTTTGATCGCTTTCCACCCTTATTACCTCGGCCACCCTTATCACCCCAACCCAAACCTTATTACTTTGTGTTGCGGCGCGCAACCCGATCCCACCATAAAGTTTCAATCACAACAATCACAAACAGCAAACAAGGCACTACACAAGATCACAACAAGTGCAAATAAGCAATTTACAAATTGGTTCATAATTTCAATTACTTTTCAAACCAGTAACACAACCGAGTTACAATGTTTCCATATTCGAGAGTACCCATACCATTATTTTCAACAATTTATCACAATTCTTTACCAATATCAACTTCCTTTTTTATCTTTTGGTTCATACTCCATACCATACCACACATAGTTCAACATCAATTGAATACCCAACAACCAAATCAAAGAGTTACACAACAATTCCTCAAAATTATCACATACCAACGAATTGTACACATAAGGGCGATTTCACAAGAATCAAAGTTAGCCATACATACCTGAAGGCGAATTTACTTCCTTCAATCTCTTACTTAAGCTCACCCAAGTTATCCTAAATTTCCAACTTCCATTTTTGCAACTCTTACTCCTACCCACTTTTTTTTTACTAAAATTCAAGTTCAAATAACATGCATGAGTGTCACACTCTATTTTCAAAAGCTATTGTATGCAAATATTTATTTACCTAATTTAAAACTGAAAATCAAAGAAGATGGTTAGGGTTTTTACCTTGTAAAGATTGGGGAAGGTGAAACTTTCCCTAGGAACCTCCGGACCAAATGATTAGAAATACTCTTTGAAGATGGGTAGACTTCTCTCTCTAGAATCCCTCTTTCCTCTCTCTAGTTTTGTTAAGAAAGTATGAGAAAAATGAAGGTTGGAGGTGTTTTATTAAAGAAGGGGTCGGGTCAAAATTTTATAAAAATCTGGGCCGATTCAATTCTGCGGTCGCATGTGCGATCGCAGAATCAACATGCGATCCGCATAATGGACCGCAGAATTGCCCTTAAAAATGCACATGTTCTATTACGATATGCGACTAGAATGCGGTCCGCATTCGTGTTCTGCGGTCGTACAATGAACCGCAGATTTGACACTTAAAAATTCTCAAGAAATTATGCGATGGATCTGCGGTCCGCATTTCTATTCTATGATCGCATATTTGACCGCATTTCCAACATAATTATTGGGAAAAATTTTGTTAAACCTTGCGGTAGGAATGCGGTCCGCATAGCATATCTGTGATCGCATTCCTGACCGCAAAATCGACATTTTCTAGAAAAACCTAAACTTTCTATTTTTGAAACTTAAATCACTACCAAGGGTCCGAACCGCGGCGAGCGAAGAATTCTACGTATTCCCAATACCTTATTCGGACCATGACACCATGGCTACTAGGTTTCAAGCATAAATATTTTACAGGGCCTTACAAAAACATCTAAAAATCCCAAACTAGGTCACAGAACGGTCTTGACTGGTTCACACTAGGATAGGATAAGTAAGGCTTAGAAGAGATAGAGGGCTAGGTTTGTAGCAGGTTGAACATTTGTTTGAGCATTCCTTCATTTTTCTCCTTTGCCTTTGCAAGTTCAGCTCTTAATTTCTTTCTCCCTCCAATTCAGCAACTCTCGTCTAAAGCCTTGCAATTTCAGCATTCTTTGCCTTAACCTCCTGAACTAAGGCTCTAACCTTACTATTCACTGGAGTTTTTGCTGATGAACCAGGTTCAACTGGAGCTGTGCTGAGCAGATAGGCACAAGCTTCAAGTGTTTTGCTGCCAAAATGCTCTTTGCTTGAAGCCCTTTCCCACTTTTTCAGGGGAACATTTAATCTTTCAAGCACAGTTGTCAAGATAAATCCATAGGGAATGGCATGAGCTTTTGATCCATTGAGTACCCTTTCAAGCAGCTTCAAAATAAAGGCAGTCCAGTTGATCTACTTTCTTGATTGCATAAGCACCATATCCATATATTTTGATGTATGTCTCCTTTCTCGTCTGGGTAGGAGACATTTGTTGACAAATTCAAATAGCACTAGGTGATCTAGCCTCATTTCACTTTTCTGAACTACCCTGGCCTCAGGTACCTCTTCCTATGATGTGGTTTCATAAAAGTTCTTTATGATATAAAGATCAGTAGGCAATCCATCTAGGTAAGGCCACCTCTGCCTTGTATAGTCATAATATCCCTCACTAGGGATGCCTAGAATCTTGCCCAGCTTAACAACACTGAACTTCACCTTGACACCTTTCACCTTGCAAGTCACTATCCCATTTTTCACTATTCTATTTGCCATGAACTCAACAAGTTCAGTTTCTAGCCAACTTTCCATCCATCTGAAGAACCATGTTCTCCCAGCCTTGTGCTTCTAAAGCAGACAGAAGCTTTATCATACCTGGCTCCTCCAGGTCCTTGAGTAATCTTCCCTTCAAAATTTTTCTCTTGCCAAACATGGTGTGTCTGTCCTATTCTTTCTCAGATTCATCTCCTTCCTCGTCACTCCATTCATCATCTTCTTCAGTAGTTTTGACTTTCTTTTCTTTTCCAACTAACCTTGTTCTTTTTGCATGAATATGTTCATCAAGTACAGATTTGGAAGACTTGTTTACATAAGTCCTTGTTCCCTTGGACTTTGTTGCTGGAATTTCCACAGTAGGACTATATTCAAGATGGACCTGTTCCATCTCTTGTTCTTCTTCCTCAACCACAGTCCTTGAGCTTTGACAAATCTTTTCTTTCCCTTTTTCTTTCCTCTTTTTCTTGCATTCTTCCAAGGCCCTTTTGAATTCTTCTTCAATTTCCCTAACCCTACTTCTTGTAGGTCTAATCCTAGCAGTAAACTTGGGAGGTGATTGCTTGCTTTTCTAGGTTGGTTTGGATGAATCAGAGGTTTTTGTTGTGATGAGGCTTTGCATTTCTCTGGGTCATAACTTGCCCCCACTTTCTTCAATAAGTCAACCAGACTTTCTTCATCAGATGAACCAGGTTTATCTTGCAGATTGCTCAAATTTATTAACCCCTCAGCCTCCTCCTCTGACCCACTTCCCCCTGACTTTGATACTCCTCCTCCCTCATTCCCATATATGGCTAAAATCTCCTTCCTCCTTTTCTTTTTCAATTTTTTAGACTCACTCCCACCTATATCTCTAGCAGCCTCATATTAGAACAAATCTATTTTCCTCTTTCTGAACCACACCTGAAAAGACATAACATATGTCTACTTACCTTTGAGTTTCCTGCGTTTTGGTCTGTTCAGAAGACCCAGATTTATCTCCTTCACTAGTGGAGATGGAATCATTAGATTTTGAGCTAGAGTTGGACTCAGTTACAGGGCTTCCTTTCTTTTGACTTGATTGAAGTTTTCATTCAGGATTTTCCTCAATGAACCAGCGGCTACAGTTTTTCTTGCCAGCATTTTCTGGCGACAGAATCTATGTTTTGGATTTTCAACAGGTGGTGTGGAAGATGAGGTGTTGGGTGAAACGGGTGGTGCAGTGCCTGAGTTGTCTTGGGAATTTGTCATTGTGAGAGATTTCTGAAACCCAAAGGGAATTTTAGTGGTGTGGAAGCTATGAAGAGTTATATAAATGAAAGAGAGAAAGATCGGGTATTTTTGAAGAATTGATAATTGTGGAGTGTTTTGGGGGTTTTTAATGATGGTAGTTATTGCTCAGAATTTGCAGTCTTTTCAGTAGTCACATAGAAGTCTAATCAAATTAGAGTTCTGGTCTCCTTATGTATTAAATATAATTTATAGGATTTAAGTAAGGTTGCCGTTATATTTAGACTTCGAGTTTCAATGAAATTAGTTCAATAGGCTCAACTGATAGAATTTTGGACTTTTGGCATATCTGGGATTCTTGCTGACGATTGATAATTAAATTTTTCTAATTGTGCAAAGAATAGAAACATACCTGGACTTTTCATGAGCATAGTTTGATGAACCAGGTTCTTCAAGTGACACTTCTCTTAATTATGCCTCAAATGACAAAATAGAAATTTTGTAAGAGATTAATTAATTTCATAAACACATGTCACAAGAGTATACTATTTACAGTATGAGATTGAGTAGAAATTAGTCTAACATTCACACATATTAAGAACTCCTAACCAAAAATAAAATCATTTCTCTTTCCCCTTTTTTGATTATGCTTTCTCAACTGGTCCTTTTAGGTGATCTTAATCAACCCTAACTCCAACTTGTTCCTTTCAAAATTTTCTCTACTTAAAGCCTTAGTGAAGATGTCAGCTCTTTGCTTATCAGTTGCACAAATTCTATGGAAATTATCCATTTCTCATAGTTGTCTCTTAAAAAATGATGTCTAAAATCTATGTGCTTACTCATTTTGTGATGAACCGGGTTCTTTGTCATGCTTATAGCACTAGTGTTGTCACAGAATATTGGTATGCATCCTACTTCTATAGCAGTGTCTACTAATTATTTCTTGTTCCATAGTAGTTGAGCACATCAAAAAGCAGCAGCTATATACTCAGCCTCAACAGTAGATAAGGCTACTGAATTCTGTTTCTTGGTGGCCCATGATACAAGAGATGAACCAAGAAAATGAGTCGTACCTGAAGTGCTTTTTCTATCTACTAGTAAACCTGCATAGTCAGCATCAGCATATCCTAATAGATAAAAATTACTACATTTAGGATACCGTAGGTATAATTCGGTGGTCCCTTTAAGGTATCTCAATATTGTTTTGACAGTAGTCAAATGGGACTCTTTAGGATTAGCCTGAAAACATGCACAAAGTCCTACACTGAAAACAATGTTAGGTCTACTTGCAGTAAGATACAAGAGTGAACCAATCATACCCCTATACAACTTTTGATCAACTGATGAACCGGGTTCATCATCATCTAATTTTGTGGAAGTTGCAATAGGTTTATCTATTTCTTTAGAGTCCTCCATTTTAAAATTCTTGATTAGTTCCTTTGTATATTTCTGTTAATGAATCATGGTTCCATTTGAGCTTTGTTTTAAATGCAGGCCTAAGAAAAAGTTTAGTTCACCCATCATACTCTTATCAAATTCGCGCCCATTAGTTTTGCAAATTCCTTGCTCAACTTATCTAGAGTTGCCCCAAATATGATAGCCTCAACATATATTTGTACAACAAGATGATCTTTACCTTTTTCCTTTAGAAATAAGGTGCTGTCAATTTTACCTCTTTTGTACCCATGCTCTAGGCGGAATTTTAACAATCTTTCATACCAAGCTCTTGGGGCCTGCTTAAGACCATAGAGAGCCTTCTCTAGCTTGTAAACATGTTAAGGACATTCTTTACTTTCGAATCCTGGAGGTTGTATCACAAACATATATTCTTTGAGATAGCCTTTTAGGAATCACTTTTGACATCCATTTGATGAATAGTGAAATCCATATGTGTTGCAAAGGCTATGAGGAGTCTAATTGCTTCAAGTCTAGCAACTAGAGCAAAAGTCTCATTATAATCAATGCCTTCCTCTTGAATATAGCCTTGAACCACCAACCTTGCTTTATTTCTTGTAATTGTTCCATCTTCATCTAATTTGTTCCTAAAGACCCATTTTGTTCCAATGACTGACATGTCCTTAGGTTTTGGAACCAAGTGCCAGACATGTCTTCTTTCAAACTGATTGAGTTCATCTTGTATAGCATTGACCCAGTGTGCATATTGTAGAGCTTCACTCACATTTTTAGGTTCAATGAGAGAGAGAAAGGCATCAAATACACATAGGTTCTTCAGTTGTGATCTTGTCTTCACCTCGGATGATGGATCATTTATGATGTTCTCAATCGAGTGAGAACTCAAATACTTGTAAGATTTTCCTACCATATTGTTTCTGCTGGTTTCTCCTTCATTGTTATGATTTAGAGGAACAAGATCAAAAGCAGGATCCTTTGGATTGGTTCCCCATGTCAGATTACCCGGGGTGAATAGACACGTTCCATCATCTGCTCCTTCATTTGGTGCTGCTTTGACTTGTGTTGTGACTTCAGTTAATTATCTCACCAGTCCAATGGCTTCATCTTCATGTTCCTATCTCTCAAAAAAAGTGTTATATTCATTAAACACAACATGTACACTTTCTTCAACATATAGGGTTTTTTGTTAAATACTTTATTTGCTTTGCTATGTGAAAAATATCCCAAGAATACTCCCTCATCACTTCTGGGATCAAACTTACCTAGGGAGTCTTTGCCATTGTTTTGCATATAGCACTTGCAACCAAAAGCCCTAAGGTGGGATATGTTTGGTTTTCTCCCTTTAAGTAACTCATAGGGATTTTTCTCTACAAGAGGCCTAGTCATACATCGGTTTATTATATAACAAGCATTGTTTATAGCCTCTGCCCAGAAGATATAAGGTAGTTTATTGGAAAGTAAAATGGTCCTTGCCATATCCTCAAGAGTTCTATTCTTCCTTTCAACTACCCCATATTGTTGAGGAGTCCTAGGGGCACAAAAATTGTGATCTATTCCGTTTTCATGACAAAATTCAGCAATCTTTGCATTTTCAAATACAGTTCCATGATTAGACCTAATGGATGGAAGTTGATTACCTGATTGCTTCTGGGTTTTTCTAATAAATGCAGTGAACATTTCAAATGCTTCATCTTTAGAAGTTAGAAACAATACCCAGGTAAATCTAGAATAATCATCAACTAGCACCATTACATATCTGTTACCACCTCTGTTCATGGCTCTCATTGGATCACAAAGATCCATATGAACCAGTTCCAACGTCTTGGAAGTACTTACCATTTTATTAGGTTTAAAGGATGACCTTACCCGCTTCTCCCTTGCACATGCCTTACAAAACTTGTCCTCCTTGAACTTGATATTAAGTAGCCTTATTGCCAAGTCCTTGGAGACTAATTTGTTTATTTTATTTTGACTGGCATGGCCGAGTATTTTGTGCCGAAGGAGGGGATTATTAATTACCACACTCAAGCAAGTGAGTTCATTTTCAGAAAGAGTTGACAAATCTACAATGTAAATATTGTTTACTCTCCTTCCCTGCAAAACAATCTTGTCAATAGTAGGGCTTATGATAAAACATTTTGTGGAAGTGAAGGCCACAAGGTTACCTCTATCACACAGTTGTGGCACACTTATCAGGCTATACTTTAAGTCATCTATCAAATAGACATTCTCAATAGAATGCGAGTCTGTTTTTCCTACCTTTCCAACAACAATGATCTCACTTTTCTTTCCATTTCCAAAGGAGACATTACCTCCTTTTAGGTTCTCAAGTGAAAGGATCTGGTTCTTGTTACCAGTCATATGTTTTGAGTAGCCGCTATCCATGTACCATATTTGGCTACTTCCTTTCATTTCATCCTGCAAAAAGAAATAATGGGTTAGTCTTGGGAACCCAAACTAGTTTGTGTCCCTTTTATGAGAAAAAGGATAAATCAAAGTTTTCTTTGCCCAACTAGGTAGTTTGTGCTTTTCTTTAACAAAAGCCTTGTTATTTTGAATAGCCTTTTCTCTAGCATTACATTCATTTTTGTAATGGCTAGTCTTACCACAGTGTGTGCATATCTTATTCTCAGGAAGTGTGAGATACTTGTTTTTGGGATCCCATTTTGGAGCTTGAGTCCCAAATCCAAGTCCTCTCTTATTGCTACTATGATGTTCTTGCAGCTACATCAGAAGTGTTGTTCCATTTGCATGTTCTGTCTAATTCATGATTTACCTTTCCTAAATCTTCTTTTGAGACTTTAATCAACTCATCTTTCTTGTACAGTTCATCTTTAATTTTTCCTAGATTTTCTTCTAGGATGAGAGATGATTGATCAGCCTTTTTCTTGCATGTCCTTAATTTCAGTTTAATGTTTTCAGATCTGAGTTCTAAAATCTTATTTTCAAGTTGATGAAACTGGTTCTTCAACTCAGTACTTCTGGTGTCACCTCTATCATCCCTAGACTCTAGTCTTTTACATTTTCCTTATGGGATAACACATTCTTTAGACAGAACATCTTTCTCACTATTTATTATATTAGACTCATCTATGAAGTCCATCAGCAAATCAACCAATTTTTCTTTAGATAAAAATTTAATCTTTTCTTTAAGGTGTAGAATACTTACCTCCGGTTTATCTTCTGATTCTCCGTTGGCCATAAGAGCTTGCTCATCTTCAGCTTCATTTTTTGAGTCCTCATCTGATGTTTCTCCCCATGCAGCAACCATGGCTTTAGTTGATCCCTTATTCCTTTTTGGTTGAACCTTCCTTCTTCATGTTTCTTCTTTCAACTCTTTCTTTCTTCTATTCAATCTCCCATTGTGGATAATTTCTGATGTGGTTATCAGTCTTCCCACACTTGTAACAACCTTCATTGGTTTGTTTCTCAGGAGCCCTAGATTTGCTGAATGTTGTTCCTTTTAAAACACATTTTCCTCTCATAAGGAATTTCTTGAAATCTCTGGTTATCATAGCCATCTCATCATCTTCACGATCTGTTCCTTCTTAAATTCTGAGAGCTAGACTTCTTTCTTTCTTTGGAGCATCCATTTTCATTGTTTGCCTTCTCAGTTCATAGGCAGTGTGATTTACAATTAGTTCATCTAACTTTAGGGTAGCAATGTTCTTTGATTCCTGAATAGCGGTGATTTTGGTTTCCGAAGAGATTGGCAGAACCCTAGTTAGAATATTCTCCACCTTGTCTTCTTCCAGGATAGTCCTTCCAAGAGACCCAAGTTCATTTGTTCGTGTTGTGAACCTGGTACACAATTCTTGGATAGTTTCTCCATCTTTCATGGTAAAATTCACATATTGAGAATACAATAGAGTTCCTTTTCACCACTTTACATGAGGTGTTCCTTCATGAGCCACTTGTAAAGTGACTCAGAATTCCTTGGTAGTAGCACAACCTTGAATCCTGCTATACTCATCGGGACCTAGTCCACATACCAACCATTTCTTGGCTTTTGCATTTTTCTCCCATTTCCTTAGATCTTCAATAGTACAATCTACTCATGTCTTTGGAACATCCACTCATTTAGCATTCTTCTTGGTTGTGGCTAAAGGACCTTCAATGATGATATCCCAAGGCTCATAGTCTTCACCCATGATATGGTCCCTTATTCTATTTTTCCAACAGGAGTAGTAGAGGCCATTGAAGAGAGGGCGCCTAGCAGTGGATTGCCCTTCCCAATTCCCGGGTGGTGCACTCATGTTGATATTTCCTAAGGTGTTAACCTCTTCAAGAATAACCTGCTATGATACCAATTGATGATTTAAAGGTCAATACCACACAAGAGTGGGAGGGGGTGATTTGTGTGGTACCTAATTTTTGCGTTAGAAGAACTTGGTTATTCTAAGTGTTCTAACTACAGCAGTTTGCGGAATAATAAATGCTGAAAGTAAAGTACACAGAGATTTTTACGTGAAAAACACCTGGCTCAAAAGGTGAAAAACCACAACCTACTACTCAATAGGATTTTACCAAACTCTACTAAAATCACTGAGCCAAAAACTACATTTATAAAGACTCTTTGTAAACGTTAGGATTAACTCTAATCCCAGTGTGGCACACAGCCTCAACTGTTGCGATACTTTCAAGTTAACTCTAACTTGAATACTCGATGCACCTAATACAATTAATTCTATGAAAGACGAAAGGTACAATATGAAAACCTACTACAATTGAACTAAACTTTGAATAACCACAATGATGAAACTGGTTCTTCTATATTAGTTCATGTAGCTTCAGATGTGCACACCTATATCTCGCATATATTGCTTGTAAACTAGACTTGATTTTTTTTGCTCTCAAATATGCTTTACTTATGCTTATGTGCATTGCCTGTAAAAACAACAACTTAGTTATTTAATAGATCAGCAAATAAAGTTTGATCGAGACTCTAGTGCTTATCCTTTGTCGATTTCAGTCCTTAACTAATACAAACTCTCATCCTTATCCTAGCTTAGGATAGTGTTATCTTATTATAACGAGACTGTCCTCCTTAGAACTCAATGCAAACTTTTCTGTTACATTCAGAAGATATTTGTTGCATATGCCTCAGTATATATTTTCCTCATGTGCCTTCCATATGTAGTGATTATGACTAATTGTGTCTCTCATGATAGACCAGGTCCTTCCCTAATTTTCATTTGTTAATCTTCAACACTTTAACTAAACTTTACCAACAGACGTGTGTGCAAAATTTAAGGCATTTCATATGATATTTGATAGGTTTTGGCATCGTTTACAAAATTTGGATATTAGAAGTTCTTAGACTTGAATCCGAGGGTGTTTTGGTGTTTTGAAGTTATTATAAGTGTTACGAAGGTTGGAATAAGTTTGAATAGTTATATATTACTTGTTGGTATTTTTATTAGGGTCTTGAGTGCCTCGGGACGAATTTGGATGGTTGACGAAAGATTGGACTTGGTGTGAGCAGCTGAAGTTGCAACTTCTATCATAACCACCCATGTGCATTGGGGACCAGAGGTGCATGATGGATTCCGCAGATGCGGAGGGTTGGAAGCTTAGGCAAATTCACAATTGTGCATAAAATACTACATTTGTGAGACTGCAGATGCGGGTGCTGATCGCAGAAGAGGGATTTTTAGAGTTAAGTGAAAATCGCACATGCATGGATTTTATGCAGGTGCAGCATCACAGAAGCAACTTTTAAACCACAGATGCGGAAATCCCTGGGCAGAAACTATAAATGCCTCACTTTTCGTATTTTTGCCACTTTCTTCACCATTTTTGGAAGAGCAGGAGCTTGAGGACAATGATTTTAAGGGGGAATTAAGTGTTTTCATTGAGGTGAGCTACTTCGACCTTATATATTTTGTTTATGACAATTATTTCATTATTTTATCATGATTTTAGTGGGAAACTTAGGGGAGAATTTGGAGATTAGTTCTTGAAATTTGAGAGATTAAATTGGGGATTTGAGGCACCATTTGAGGTCCGATTTTGATGATTTTGGTATATGTAGACTCGTGAGAGGATAAAGATTCATATGTTGTGATTTTTATCAGATTTTGAGATGTGGGTCTAGGGGTCCGGTTTGATCAATTTTGAGAATTTTGATTAAATTTGATAATGTTTGTGTGGGCTTTGTTCCTTTGCCATGTATTGATTTTTGATTTTGGATATATTCTGGGGGATTTGAGGTCGTGTCGAGAGGCAAGGGCATTTCATAGTAAATTTTTGTTTGGTTTGAGGTAAGTAATAATTGTAAATCTAGACCCGAGGGTATGAAACCCTGGAATTTCATATATTTTAATAACTAATGTAATGCAAATGCTAGGTGACGGGCATATAGGTGTGTACCCGTAGGGATTGCGGCTTGGTCCTTCCCATGGCAACTGTAGAGTTGCATGATTTGATAAACTCTAGATGAAATTTATGCGTTTTAGAAATGATTATGGTAACTTGGGTTGAATGCCATGTTTTGGGCTTTGTGTTTAACTGTTTGGACCTTCAGAGGTATTTTACCATTATTCTCACAGTGTTTTGATAGAAAGCATTATCCTTATTCATGTTTCATACCAATTTATTATTGTATCTTGTGATATATATAGCCTATTTATAGAAGAGAAAAGTGCATATTTTGATTGTCTTTGTGTATTAATACTTGTGTAAGTTACGGGAGTTCACACTGCTTTTGATGTGAAAAATATGATCATTATGTGTTTCTTATATGTAGGAAAAATCTTATACGGAAAAGGATCAAATATGAGAAAAATTAGTGAAAACAAAGCTGAACAGAAAAGCCCCGAACAACGAAGCGCGGTTCACTTTGCCAGACCAGCATAAGAGCAGAAGAAACTAGAAAAAATCCCAGAAAATGAAGCGAGGTTCACTTTGCCAGACCGAGACCAGAGTAGAAAAAAACCAGGAAAACAAACCAGCTTCTCCAATCTAAAATAGAAGAAGGAAAATATGCCCCACACAACCCTAATTACTATAAATACATTCTAAAACTTGATTTTAAAGGGAGTGCCACTACTCTTGAGAGAGAAAAGACTTTAGGGGAGCAAGAATACACTAGGAGCAAGAAGGAGAAGGATTCATTATTATGGTTATGAATTTTAGTATTTTAGTTTTGCATACTGTTTGAATAGCTAGTTTGTTATTTAGGGTTTTGATGGAACCTTTTGCAGGATAAATTCTTGTTATGTTTTTATATAATTGATCCGTGTGATTTCTCTACTTGTTCTACTATGTATTTTTTGTTGTTGATTGAATGACCATCAATTGACTGAGCCTATTTACTGAGAATTTCTCAAGAGAGACTATAGGTAGTTGTTGAACAACATCGCTCCTTCATATATGAGATATCAATACGGATGGTTTATGTGACGACACAAAGGGTCATCACTTATTTAATTAATCATTTCAAGCTTCTGAGGCCTTGAAAACCTCATTCTATGTTGCCTCGTTTTACGTGCACGATCCGAGCTTGTAGCCGGAAAGATTTTGTGATAGAAAATATGAATTCTATGAGAAATTTGGATAAAAATGATATTAATATTGATATGGTTGACTTCGGTCAACATTTTTGGTAAACGGATCCGGACCGAGATTGGATGGTCCCGGGAGGTCCGTAGGAAAATATGGGACTTGGACATGCGTCCGGAGTCGAATTCCGAGGCCTAGAGCCCAAGTTATGAATTTTTATGTGAAATTGTTTTTAATGCAATTATTAAAGGAAATGAATTAATTGACCTTGGTATCGGGCTCGTATTTTGGTTCCGACGCCCGGTACAAGTCTTAAATATTATATATGTGATTTCTGTAAAGTTTGGTGACATTTGGATGTCGTTTGAGATGTTTTGGACCTTGAGTTCCAATGTTAAGAAGTTTTGAAAATCAAAAGTATGAAAATCATGAGTTTGAGGCTTGATTTGATTAAAACGAAGTGATATTGGCGATATGATCGCACGAACAAGTCTATAATGTGTTTTTGAGGTTGTGTACATGTTTGGTTTGGAGCCCGGGGGGCTCGGGTAAAGATTTGATAGGCCGTTGGATGAAACTCTGAATTTTTGAACTGCTGGTTTTTCACCCAGCTGTTGGCTTCACAATTGCGAAGTTTTCTCGCAATTGCGAAGGGGGACAGGCTCGCAAATGCGAACATTCATCGCAATTAAAGATCCTAGATAATTAAAACTCTCTCTCTCTCTCTCTCTCTCTCTCTCTCCTGGAAATGACTTGTATATCGAGTCTCACATCCCTGTCCTCCTTTTGGGTAAAATTGCTGAACATTCACTCTAACTATTCTGTCCTGGTCTTGCTCAACTTGAAACTTTTAGACTCCAAGGCATGTCTCCAGACCTCTACACTTTCGTTATTTCAGTCATTTCTTCACATTTTACAAAACCAAAACACCCATTTGCGATTCTTCAAGGATTTCTTCTTCATCAAAACGATTGTAAGTCACTTTTTACTTAATTCTTTCAATTCCTAACATCATTAAACATGTTTTTCATAAGAAATCAAAGATTTTCATGGTAAAATTCTTGTTTTTGTTAGAAAATAGGGTTTTTCATAAATTGGGGAATTGGACCTCGAATTGAGGTCCGATTTTGAAACAAATTATATATATGAACTCGTGGGGAAATGGGTAACCGGATTTTGGTCCTAACCCCGAATTCCGACCATGTGGGCCCGGGGTTGAAATTCACTATTCATGGCAGGACAGAATGTTGTAAAAGTTGTATTTGGTATTAAGAATTAGTTTGTTGAGTAGAATTGATGATATTAAATCAATTGTGTATAGATACGGTTGGATTGGAGCCAAATTGAAAGAAAAGACATTTCCACGGAGTGAATTGTTCGTAAGTATTCGAGGTAAGTGTTTGTTCTATCCTAGCTTGAGGGAATAGGATTATGTGTTATGTGTTATGTGATCGAGTGCGGTGTATGGGTTGTGGTGACGAGCATCCATGCACTGGCGTCTAGTATGACCGTGAGTCATTGGAAAATGATTATTTGAGATATATTACAGATGAATTGTTATTGTTCTCCCTTGTTGGGACTTGTTGTGAAGAAAATTATTGATTGCCCTTGATGGGACGGTTTATGAACTACTGTTTCTTTCTTTGCCCTTAACTATGATTGTTATTTGGGTGAGGAAGAGAGATAATGCACGAAGGGTGATGCCGTGCCATGTTTATTTATTTATGCACGAAGGTTAATGCCAGGCCATGTTTATTATTGATTATGCACGAAGGATCATGCCGTGCCATGTTTATTATTGATTATGCACGAAGGATCATGCCGTGCCCTATTATTGATTATGCACGTAGGATCATGCCGTGCCCTATTATTGATTATGCACGAAGGATCATGCCGTGCCCTGTTATTGAACCATGTACGAAGGATCATGCCGTACTATGGATGTGAGGATGAGAGTAAAAGCACGAAGGGTGATGCCGTGAAACTGCTTGCTATTTCTTGAAGTGATATTACTTGTGTTTACATTATACTTTGTTTTTCCTTGTGAAATTATTAACTGTGATTAATTGTTGAATTCTTTAAGGTATTCCTTATTGTGTTAATACTTGATTATTTCTTGTTATTTTGTGGTACACACATATATATATATTGAATTGCACAGGTTTATGTGAGTGTCTGGTCCTAGGCTTGTCACTACTTCGCCGGGATAGGCCAGGCACTTACCAGCACATGGGGTCGGTTGTGCTGATGCTACACTTCTGTGCGTTTTTGCACAGGTCCAGGTTACGATCAGGAGCAGCAGCAGCAGTAAGTAGATTGCGTGGGAGCTAATCATATTTGAGACCGAGGTAGCTTGCAGACGTCCGCAGGCCCGGCGTCTCTTTCTTTATTTATGTTATTAGCTGTAGTCTCTTTGTTTCGAGACAAACAGAATTATGTTATATTTCCTTCAGACTTTTATGTGTAGTATTCCATAGTAGTTCGTGAGTTGGTGACTCCACGTCTTGGGTAGAGGATTTCAGTATGATTTTCACCTTGTGATTTGTTATTTCTATTTCGATAAAGCATTCCGCATTTATTTAATTAAAATTTTGTTAAAAACGGGATAGTATGAATACAGTGGCTTGCCTAGCTACCACGAGTAGGCGCCATCACGATCCCGATGTTGGGGAAAAATCCGGGTCGTGACAAGTTGGTATCAAAGCCCTAGGTTACATAGGTCTCACCACTCACGAACAAGCTTAGTAGAGTTTGAGAGGTAGGTACGGAGACGTCTGTACTTGTCCTCCAGAGTCTATTGAGTTAGGAAAGAGTCTCTCGTTTGTTCCTTCTTGTCGTGCGATTTGTTCCTCAAATACTAATTGAATTTCTACTCTGTTCTTTCGCAGATGGTGAGGACACGCGCTTCTTCGTCCGCTGATCACCAGCCTGAGCCCCAGGCAGCTCCCGTGAGGGGCAGGGGCCGAGGCCGTATCAGAGGCCTTGGTAGGGACAGAGCTCAGCCCCAGACAGCTATCCCAGAGGTGGAGTCTCATGTTGAGATTGGTAAGGAGGTTCCAGTCCCAGCAGCTCCAGTGGGCCCAGCGCAGGTCCTAGGGGAGGCCTTGTTTACCCCGGATCTTTGGGAGGCTCTGGTCAGGATAGCGGGTTTTATGGACAGCGTTGCCAGAGCAGGCTTATTACCTGCTGCACCAGCCGCTTCTCAGGCTGGAGGAGGGGCCCAGACTCCTGTTGCACGTACTCCGGAGCTAGTAGCTCCCCAACCTTAGGCACCAGTGGTTCAGCCAGCTGTGGCCACTCAGTCAGGTACCACAGCTCATGCCGGTGATGGAGCGGCCATGACTTCTGATTCGTTATGGAGGCTTGATCGGTTCTCCAAGCTATTTACCACTACGTTCAGTGGAGCCGCATCAGAGGATCCTCAGGACTTTTTATTCAGTTGCCATGAGATTCTCAAGACTATGGAGATTGTGGAGACAAACGGAGTTGACTTCTGTACCTTCAGACTTGCAGGATCCGCCAAGACTTGGTGGAGAGATTATTGCCTGACTCGACCAGCAGGGTCCCCAGCTTTATCATGGGATCAGTTTGCGGAACTATTTATGGAGAAGTTTCTCCCTGCTACTCAGAGGGATGTACTTCGGAGGCAGTTTGAGCGCCTCCATCAGGGCACTATGACAGTTACACGGTATGAGACGAGATTTATTGACTTGGCTCGTCATGCAGTGGTGATACTTCCCACTGAGCGGGAGAGGGTCCGCAAGTTTATAGATGGGCTTAATCATCCGATTAGACTCCAGATGGCTATGGGCGTGGGGAGTGACATATCATTTCAGGAGGCAGCCAATGCGGCACGCAGAGTTGAGATGGCTCTTGCTAGGGGAGGCGGTTATTCTTCAGATAAGAGGCCTCGTCATTCAGGCAGGTTTGGTGGTTCTTCCTCTGGTAGCAGAGAATCCTTTGATAGAGGCCAGTCCTCCAGGCCTTTTCATACCGCCCTTCAGGCTTCACAGGGTGGATCAGGTGATCGTGGTTTTCGGGGGCATTATTCAGACCAGTCTCCTATTAATGCACAGCCTCTTCAGAGTGTTCATGGAGGCCATTCAGGTCGTCAGGGCCAGCAGCCCTATCAGTCTAAGAGTTGCTACGGTTGTTGTGACCCAGGTCATTTTATCAGGAATTGCCCTCTAGCAGTGGGCAACTCTCAGCAGCGAGGTCCTCGTCCTATGATTCAGGCCCCAGCTGACCCTCAGCCTGCCCAGCCAGCCGGAGGCGGGGGTAGAGATTATAGAGGTGGAGGTCGAGACCGTAGAGGTGGAGACCGTCCAGCGAGAGGTAGAGGTCAGCCAGTTGATGGTCATCCTAGAGACGCAGCTCAGAGGGGAGGTGCAGATCCCCGATTCTATGCTTTACCAACCAGGCCAGAGGCAGAGGCATCAGATGCTGTGATTACAGGTACTATTCTTGTGTGTGGCAGAGGTGCTTCGGTATTATTTGACCCTGGATCTACATATTCCTATGTGTCTTCCTACTTCGCACCGTATTTGGCTGTGCCCAGCTATGCTCTGGATATTCCAGTTTATGTGGCTACGCCAGTGGGCGACTCTATTGTAGTCGATCGGGTGCATCGTTCGTGCGTAGTTATATTTGGGGGTCTTGAGACCCGTGTTGATCTATTGCTTTTGGATATTGTAGATTTTGATGTCATATTGGGAATGGACTGGTTGTCCCCATATCATGCTATTCTTGATTGCCATGCTAAGACAGTGACCTTAGCCTTGCCAGAATCACCCCGACTAGAGTGGAAAGGTACCTCAAGCCACTCCGTTCGCACTGTTATTTCTTATGTTTAGGCTCGACGTATGGTCGAGAAGGGGTGTCTAGCTTATTTGGCTTATGTTCGTGATTCCAGCGCAGAAGTTCCTTCCATTGATTCAGTCCCTATTGCACGGGAGTTTCCTGAGGTTTTTCCTTCAGACCTGCCGGGCATGCCACCCGACAGGGATATTGACTTCTGTATTGATCTGGCACCGGGCACTCAGCCCATCTCTATTCCACCCTATCGTATGGCCCACCCGGAGTTAAAAGAGTTGAAAGATCAGTTGCAAGACCTTCTTGAGAAGGGCTTTATCAGGCCCAGTGTTTCCCCCTGGGGAGCACACCTGTGTTATTTGTAAAGAAGAAGGATGGCTCGATGCGGATGTGTATTGATTACCGGCAGTTAAACAAGGTGACTATCAAAAATAAATATCCACTGCCGAGGATTGATGATTTGTTTGACCAGCTCCGGGGAGCGAGGGTATTCTCTAAGATAGACTTGAGGTCAGGCTACCATCAGCTGAAGATCAGGGCGGCTGACATTCCTAAGACAGCCTTTCGCTCTAGATATGGGCATTATGAGTTCTTGGTCATGTCCTTCGGGTTGACCAATGCCCCAACAGCATTCATGGAGTTGATGAATCGGGTATTCAGGCCTTACTTAGATCTGTTCGTGATAGTATTCATAGATGACATCCTGGTATACTCCCGCAGCCGGGAAGAGCACGAGCAGCACCTCAGAGTGGTTCTTCAGACTCTGAAAGATAACCAGATATGCCAAATTTTCTAAATGTGAGTTCTGGCTGAGTTCGGTAGCATTTCTGGGTCACATTGTATCGGTGGAAGGTATTCAAGTAGACCCAAAGAAGATTGAAGCAGTCCAGAATTGGCCTCGACCAGCTTCAGTGACCGAGATCCGGAGTTTCTTGGGATTAGCAGGTTACTACCGTCGTTTTGTAGAGGGATTTTCTTCTATTGCAGCCCCGATGACCAGGTTGACCCAGAAGGGTGTCCAGTTTCAGTGGTCAGAGGAGTGTGAGGCGAGCTTTCAGAAGCTCAAGACAGCCTTGACCACCGCACCAGTGTTGGTACTACCTACAGGTACAGGGCCTTATACAGTTTATTGTGACGCATCTCGTACGGGGCTTGGAGCGGTATTGATGCAGGATGGTAAGGTTATCGCTTATGCTTCGAGGCAGTTAAAGATACATGAGAAGAATTATCTAGTTCATGATCTCGAGTTGGCAGCAGTGGTTCATGCCTTAAAGATCTGGAGGCATTATCTATATGGTGTGACATGTGAGGTGTACACCGATCACAAAAGCCTACGGTACTTGTTCAAACAGAAGGAGTTGAATCTACGACAGCGGAGATGGTTAGAGTTGCTAAAAGACTATGATGTTACTATATTATATCACCCGGGTAAGGCCAATGTGGTGGCCGATGCATTGAGTAGAAAGTATGCCAGCATGGGTAGTCTTGCATATATTCCGGTCAATCAGAGACCATTAGCTTTAGATGTCCAGGACTTAGCCAACCGGTTCGTGAGACTAGACATTTTTGAGCCTAGCAGAGTGTTAGCCCGCACGGTCGCTCGTTCTTCCTTATTAGAGCGTATCCGTGAGAGGCAATTTGATGATCCTCATTTACGTGAGTTGAGAGATACAGTACAGCGGGGAGGTTCCACACAGGTAAACCTAGATGATGATGGGGTATTGAAATTACAGGGTCGAGTTTGTGTGCCCAATGTCGAAGGGATTCGAGAGTTGATCTTAGCAGAGGCCCACAGTTCACGGTATTCTATTCACCCAGGCGCCGCGAAGATGTACCAGGACTTACGGCAGCACTATTGGTGGCGCAGAATGAAGAAAGATATCGTTGCGTATGTCGCTCGGTGTCTAAATTGTCGGCAGAGGTGAAATATGAGCACCGGAGACCTGGTGGTGTATTCCGGAGGATTGAAATTCCCGAGTGTAAATGGGAGCGAATCACTATGGACTTCGTTACACCGGACTTCCTTTGACTCGGAGAAAATTTGATGCTATTTGGGTCATTGTTGATAGGCTGACCAAGTCAGCACACTTTATTCCAGTATCTGTCTCCTACTCGTCGGAGAGGTTAGCGGAGGTTTACATTAGGGAGATTGTTCGTCTCCATGGGGTGCCAGTATCTATTATCTCTGATCGGGGTACGCAGTTTACCTCGCGGTTCTGGAGAGCGGTTCAGCAGGAGTTAGGCACCCAGGTTCAATTGAGTACAGCATTTCATCCTCAGACGGATGGCCAGTCAGAGAGGACTATTCAGATTCTTAGAGGACATGCTTCGAGCCTGTGTTATTGATTTCGGAGGCTCGTGGGACCGGTTTCTGCCATTAGCAGAGTTCGCCTACAATAACAGTTACCAATCTAGCATCCAGATGGCTCCGTATGAGGCGTTGTATGGTAGGCGATGTCGATCACCAGTTGGATGGTTTGAACCGGGAGAGGCTCGGTTGTTGGGTACAGACTTAGTTCAGGAGGCCTTAGATAAGGTCAAGACTATTCAGGAGAGATTGCGTTCAGCTCAGTCTAGGCAAAAGACTTATGCGGATCGTACGGTTCGAGATGTAGATTTCATGGTTGGTGAACTAGTATTGCTCCGAGTGTCGCCTATGAAGGGCGTGATGAGATTTGGGAAGAAGGGCAAGCTCAGCCCTAGGTATATTGGCCCATTTGAGATTCTAGACAGAGTGGGAGGGGTGGCTTATAGATTAGCTTTGCCGCCTAGCTTATCGGCCGTGCATCCAGTTTTTCATGTATCTATGCTTCGGAGATACCACGGCGATCCCACACATGTGTTAGACTTCGGTACTGTCCAATTGGACAATGATCTATCTTACGAGGAGGAGCCGGTGGCTATTCTAGACCGGCAGGTTCGACAGTTGAGGTCGAAGAGTTATCCTTCTGTGCGCGTTCGGTGGAGAGGTCAGCCTCCTGAGGCATCGACCTGGGAGTCCGAGTCTGATATGCGGAGCCGCTACCCACACTTGTTTCCTGACTCAGGTACTTCTTTCTTTGGTCCGTTCGAGGACGAACGGTTGTTTTAGAGGTGGAGATTGTGACGACCCAAACGGTCATCACTTATTTAATTAATCATTTCGAGCTTCGAGGCCTTGAAAACCTCATTCTATGTTGCCTCGATTTACGTGCACGATCCGAGCATGTAGCCGGAAAGATTTTGTGATAAAAAATATGAATTCTATGAGAAATTTGGATAAAAATGATATTAATATTGATATGGTTGAATTCGGTCAACATTTTTGGTAAACGGATCCGGACCCGAGATTGGATGGTCCCGGGAGGTCCGTAGGAAAATATGGGACTTGGACATGCGTCCGGAGTCGAATTCCGAGGCCTAGAGCCCAAGTTATGAATTTTTATGTGAAATTGTTTTTAATGCAATTATTAAAGGAAATGAATTAATTGACCTTGGTATCGGGCTCGTATTTTGGTTCCGACGCCCGGTACAAGTCTTAAATATTATATATGTGATTTCTGTAAAGTTTGGTGACATTTGGATGTCGTTTGAGATGTTTTGGACCTTGAGTTCCAATGTTAAGAAGTTTTGAAAATCAAAAGTATGAAAGTCATGAGTTTGAGGCTTGATTTGATTAAAACGAAGTGATATTGGCGATATGATCGCACGAACAAGTCCATAATGTGTTTTTGAGGTTGTGTACATGTTTGGTTTGGAGCCGGGGGGCTCGGGTAAAGATTTGATAGGCCGTTGGATGAAATTCTGAATTTTTGAACTGCTGGTTTTTCACCCAGCTATTGGCTTCGCAATTGCGAAGTATTTCTCGCAATTGCGAAGGGGACAGGCTCGCAAATGCGAACATTCATCGCAAATGTGAAGCCCCCTTTGGCCAGCCTTGTTCGCAAATGCGAACAATTGTTCGCATTTGCGAAGGTCCCCAGTGCTGCCTATGTTCGCAAATGTGAACAATGTTCGCAATTGCGAACATTCCCCAAAATGCCTTGGTTCGCAAATGCGAACACTGCCTTATACAGCCTGTGTTCGCAAATGCGAACATTAGTTCGCAAATGCGAACACCCCTTTGTCTGCCAGTGATCGCAAATGCGAACAAATGTTCGCAAATGCGAACTTCCCACCCTTAGCTTATTTTTCAAACTCCAGAAATTGGTCGGGGTTCGCAATTGCGAACCCATGTTCGCAAATGCGAACACAGAGACCTGAAAAACACGAATTTCAGTCATTTCTTCACATTTTTCAAAACCAAAACACCCATTTGCGATTCTTCAAGGATTTCTTCTTCATCAAAACGATTGTAAGTCACTTTTTACTTAATTCTTTCAATTCCTAACATCATTAAACATGTTTTTCATAAGAAATCAAAGATTTTCATGGTAAAATTCTTGTTTTTGTTAGAAAATAGGGTTTTTCATAAATTGAGGAATTGGACCTCGAATTGAGGTCCGATTTTGAAACAAATTATATATATGAACTCGTGGGGAATGGGTAACCGAATTTTGGTCCTAACCCCGAATTCCGACCATGTGGGCCCGGGGTTGAAATTCACTATTCATGACAGAATGTTGTAAAAGTTGTATTTGGTATTAAGAATTAGTTTGTTGAGTAGAATTGATGATATTAAATCAATTGTGTATAGATACGGTTGGATTGGAGCCAAATTGAAAGAAAAGACATTTCCACGGAGTGAATTGTTCGTAAGCATTCGAGGTAAGTGTTTGTTCTATCCTAGCTTGAGGGAATAGGATTATGTGTTATGTGTTATGTGATCGAGTGCGGTGTATGGGCTGTGGTGACGAGCATCCAAACACTGGCATCTAGTATGACCGTGAGTCGTTGGAAAATGATTATTTGAGATATATTACAGATGAATTGTTATTGTTCTCCCTTGTTGGGACTTGTTGTGAAGAAAATTATTGATTGCCCTTGATGGGACGGTTTATGAATTACTGTTTCTTTCTTTGCCCTTAACTGTGATTGTTATTTGGGTGAGGAAGAGAGATAATGCACGAAGGGTGATGCCGTGCCATGTTTATTTATTTATGCACGAAGGTTAATGTCGTGCCATGTTTATTATTGATTATGCACGAAGGATCATGCCGTGCCATGTTTATTATTGATTATGCACGAAGGATCATGCCGTGCCCTATTATTGATTATGCACGAAGGATCATGCCGTGCCCTATTATTGATTATGCACGAAGGATCATGCCGTGCCCTGTTATTGAACCATGTACGAAGGATCATGCCGTACTATGGATGTGAGGATGAGAGTAAAAGCACGAAGGGTGATGCCGTGCAACTGTTTGCTATTTCTTGAAGTGATATTACTTGTGTTTACATTATACTTTGTTTTTCCTTGTGAAATTATTAGCTGTGATTAATTGTTGAATTCTTTAAGGTATTCCTTATTGTGTTAATACTTGATTATTTCTTGTTATTTTGTGGTACACATATATATATATTGAATTGCACAGGTTTATGTGAGTGTCTGGTCCTAGGCTTGTCACTACTTCGCCGGGATAGGCCAGGCACTTACCAGCACATGGGGTCGGTTGTGCTGATGCTCTGTGCGTTTTTGCACAGGTCCAGGTTACGATCAGGAGCAGCAGCAGCAGTAAGTAGATTGCGTGGGAGCTAATCATATTTGAGACCGAGGTAGCTTGCAGACGTCCGCAGGCCCGGCGTCTCTTTCTTTATTTATGTTATTAGTTGTAGTCTCTTTGTTTCGAGACAAACAGAATTATGTTATATTTCCTTCAGACTTTTATGTGTAGTATTCCATAGTAGTTCGTGAGTTGGTGACTCCACGTCTTGGGTAGAGGATTTCAGTATGATTTTCACCTTGTGATTTGTTATTTCCATTTCGATAAAGTATTCCGCATTTATTTAATTAAACTTATGTTAAAAACAGGATAGTATGAATACAGTGGCTTGCCTAGCTACCACGAGTAGGCGCCATCACGATCCCGATGTTGGGGAAAAATCCGGGTCGTGACAGTTTAAAGGCATGATTAGATATAACAAAACCTTGGTAAGATGGTGGTGAGAGGCAAATTAGTGCTAGTTAGTGTAGTTCGAGAGAATACATCTTGTAAATTATGGTAGTTTCTGGAGAGATAATTACGAAAATAAAGTACTTATGATCGGTAGAGAAGACGTAGGCAAAATTTATAGAAGACATAGCAGGAAGGGTTTTGACAATCGAGGAATTCATAAGTCTAAACCTCCTTAATCTTGTCTCCAATCATTATCTTTGTTAATTGATGATTTTACTAACTTTTAGATTTGTTAGTTAATTAGATAATAAACATTATAATATTTATATTTAGAAAAGTTTTTCAACTTGTATTTCTTAGCAATATTGAACAACTATAACAAAGTCCTAGTTCTTTGTGCATTCGACTCTGGACTTGTAAATCAGATTGTATTTGCAATGAGCGCTTAGTCCTTTCTTATAAGGCATAGTTAGGCGTGATAAAAGTTATATGACCTTTTCGGGGAATTAACGGTACATCTGTAGTTGTACATATTGCTAGGTTTCAAGTTTAAATTTTTATTTTATGTTTTTAGTATTTGATTTTTTAAATTAGTTTTATTTGTTGATTTGAGAAATATGATATCTTGGAATTATCGGAGTGTTGATGTTGGTAATTATAATGTTGATCTTCATTGTTCTTATTTTGGAGGATATCACCTGTGGCAAAATTATCAAAATATTTCCAAGAGCGATTCATGTGGACCAAGTCAATCTTAGGTGAGGAAGGTATGTGATATTTGTGGTGGTCAAGATGGTCACTTTTCTGGTTGTGCTTTTATTTATTATCCTCTCACTTTTAGTATGATGTTTCTAATTTTTCAAGTGAGGTCAACAAGAATAAAAAACCCAGGGAAGTTGACCTTAAGGAGATCAAAGATATGTTAAGTGCCTCATGCAACGAAGTAATGAGAAACAACTACAAATACCAAGGCTAGGAGATACTAACCAAAGGAAATGAGATACCATCCAAAAGTTAAGAGAAAACTATTCTTAACTTGGAGGCAAAAGTGAGCAAATTGATTGAGGATTTAAATGCCGAACAAGATAATATTATAAAAGAAGCAAAGAGCAGTGTGCATTAGAGATAGAAATTGAGGTGCCAATTAAGGGGTCCATAGTAGAACATGGGATGTTTCCTCCACCTCGAGCTTATTGTATTATTATTGTAGTGTGTTTTTTATTTCTCTAGGAGCATGGGAAGTAAGGTTATGGAAGAAAGCAAAAGCAAGTGATATGTTAGAACTAAGTGTGTGGTGCCCACACAAAAAGCCTTATTTGAGAGACGTATGAGTAACCCATAAGCTGCTAATACATAGGCCTTTGGCCTACCCAAAAATTTCTTTTACCTTCATGTATTTATGGGTGTGCATTTTGGATAATGAATAATTCTATGTGTAGGGCAAAGTGACAGTCTGGGTGTTCGTATGCTATATTAGTTGTGTTCAAAAATATGTTTTGAAAAAAAAACAAAAAAAAACATTAGGAAGAAATAGTACCACTTGATTTTTCTTATGGCTACGATTTACTTTTTCAAGGGATGACTCTTTGAATAGGATAGTAATTGTTTCTTATATGTAGAATTTCAAAAAGTTTTGGACCTTTTATGGTGATGGACTTGCTAGATAGTTTTCTTTAGGGTTTAAAGTCCAAAGAAAAAAAAGGTTTTTCATTTTTTTGTTCATTTTGTATTAATAATGGAATGCGGAATAACTTTAGTATCTATAATTTTTGACATATTTTATATTGGGGCTTAGAGGTGGACCATTTGAACTAAGTACTTTCTTCATGATCTTTGCAATTATATGCCTTGAAATTTCTATAGCTTTCTTTTGACGCCGAGGCTCATCTTTTGACTCTTGTGATTAATTCTCATGTGCTTCAATTTCATAATGACTGTGATTGTTGCTTTAAATTAATAGTCGAGTCCCAGACGTCCTAAGTGAGTCATGTACATTATGTGAGGTGAGATTTTGGTGTAATCTACACCATCCTTGCTAGTCTAGAACTTTCCCCGTGTGCGAGTCAAAGTGAAAGGATTAAGTCATGCAACTTTGTAAAGTGATATAGGCTTTCTTTCATTGACCATTTAGCCTATTTTCCTACCAGTGCTAATACTATCTGTAGTCACCCTTTTTAGCCTATAGACCTATTCTTTGGCAACCATATTACAAGCCTAATATCCTTGTTCTTAATCAAATCTTGTTAAAATTTGACATCCGAAATAACTTAAGTAGCTAGAAAAGTAAAAAAGTAGATTGGGTATATTTTATGTGGAACTATTAAAAGGCCAAAAAGGTGCACTTGTTTATCAATAAGAAACGTTACTAGCCGAAAATACCAAATTAAGTATAGAGTGAAAAAAAAGGAGAAGAATAAAACACAAAAAATATAAAAATAAATAACACCTCTCATTTCTTTGTTTAGGCAAGTAAATATCTATTTGTTGATGTGATTAATGAAGAAGGGTTTAAATATGCACGATTTCCTTAAAAGACATCGAATTGGTCATATCAAGAAGGTGCTTAAAATTAATGTGATGACCCGGCCCGTCATTATGTGAGTTATCACCTTTTTATCCCCGTTAAATGCTTGTTAATGTTTCAATATGCATGTTTGGCGAGTTTGAGTCAATTCAGGTTGAGTTTAGTTGGAAATGAGACAAAAAGTCTCTTAGAAGAAGGGATGGTTGTGAAAAGTCAACTGGACGTTGACTTGTGAGTAAGAAAGGTCGGAATCAAATTCTAATGATTCGGTCAGCTCCGAGAGGTCATTTGCGAGCTAGGAGAGCGATCGGAAGTGAATTTGGAGGTCCGGTGTAGTTTTAGGCTTGAATTGGCCAAAGATGAATTTCGGCGATATCCGATCGATTGGTGAAATTTTGATCCGGGAGTCGGAATGGAATTCCGACAGTTGCAGTAGCTTCGTTAGGTGATTTTGGATGTGCCTGCAAAATTTCAGGCCATTCGGAGGTCGTTTGGCCGGGCTTTTGATCGAATGTCGATTTCGGAAGTTTTGAAGAAACTTAGGCTTGAATCTGTGTGTAATTAGTGATTTTGATGTTTAGGATGGTATTTTTATGATTGGAACAAGTTTGAATCATGTTATGGAGTATGTTGGTGGTTTTAGTTGGGGTCCCGGGGCCTCGAGATGAATTCGGGGGTCCAAACGGACCATTTTGAGCCAAAAGGGGCTGCTGGAATTGCTGCAATAAAATTGCAGGTATTTTGTTCTCTGCGATCGCGGCCATTGCCACGCGATCACGTATGTATTGAGTTGAGGCTGGGAGATTGTTCTTCCCGATCGCATGAGTAGTGATGCGATCACGTTAGGTTGAGTGTTTTTTCATCGCGATCGCGGGTCGGTCGATGCGATCGCGTAAGGTCGTGTTCTTGAGCAGTGCGATCGCGACCCCTTTGATGCGATCGCGTAGGGTCGTTGGGTTGAGCACTGCGATCGCGTCCTGGTTCACGAGATCGTGTAGAGGAAAGTTGGCACCCAAATTTTTTTGTGCATCGCGATCGCGAGCCCAGGGCTGCGATCGCGTAGAGTAAACGACCCAGGCAGTGAATTAAAACCAGAAACATTTCATTACGGGTTTCATTTCATAAACCCCCATTTTTTAAGCCTAGAGAGAGGACGTGAAGGGAAATAGCTTGGAAATCATCGGGATATTGTCGGAGGTAAGTTTCGTGGTTTAATTACACGCTTTTATCATGAAAATCATGAATTATTTCTATGAAAATGGAGGATTTAAGGTGGGTTAAGCCCTAGGCCTAAAATTGTAGAAAAATACCGTTTTGAGCGGGCAAATAGAGTCCGAATTTGGTAAATTTGATATGCCTAGACTCGTATTGAGACGAGGGTTCCGAATATGTAACTTATATAATTTTTCGAGAAGCGTACCAAAAGTCGGGTTTTGACAACTTTGTGGGTTTTGATAAAATTTGGGTTGTTTCGAATGAATTGCGTGAAATTAACATATATTGATGCATTCTCTATGATTTTGAGCAGATTTGGCATCCGAGGAGATTGAATTGCGAGGCAAGCGCAAGGTGGATTGAAGCTTCTACCGGTTCGAGGTGAGTGGTAGTAGTAAATAATGTACTGAGGGTTTGAAACCCCGTACTAGCACTTTACAGTGCTATGTTGAGTTGAGATGTGCGTCTTGTGACGGGCGTGGTGTCATTGTGGTTGGGGACTTGGATTTGGTCCTTCCCGACTTATAGAATACTGTGTATTAGGATTGTTGATGAGATTATAACTGTGCAATTGGGCTAATAGCCATGTTTGGGGCCTTGTGCCGATCTGTAGAGCATTAGGAGACCTATAGAGCTAGGTGACCCTTATACCGTGTTGGAAACTTGCACTCAGCCGTAAAACTAGCTGAATAGCCTATTAAGAGCCAGTACTATATGTGTACTGTGAGAGATAGATTACTTAGGGTGGAAGTTCCCCGATTTAGCTGAGTGGGCCTGAAAGGCCAATCCTATACTAATTGAGACAGGGTCAAGGACCCGTTATGTATATATATATATATATATATATATATATATATATATATATATATATATATATATATATATATATATATATATATATATATATAATCCTATAATAATTAAGACAGAGTCGAGGACCCTTTAGGAGGTATTATATATATATTGGATCGGGCTGCACGCCGCAGCAGTATATATATTGGATCGGGCTGCACGCCGCAGTAGTATACATGTTGGGTCGGACTGCACGCCGCAGTATTATTGCGCTTGGGCTGTAGGAGCCCCTTCGGAGTCTGAGTTTGCACACATTCTCAGTGAGCGGCAGTATAGCTATAAATGTGTATATATATATATATATATAGCTGTTGTATATTGTTGGATCGGGATGCACGCTGCAGCAGTATACATATATATATATATATATGTATGTATGTATGTATTGGATCGGACTGCACGCCGCAGTATCACAACGCTTGGGCCGAGAGAGCCCCTCCGAAGTCTGTATACACCCCGAGTGAGCGCCGTCGATGTTAAATGGAGTGGGCTGGACGCTGCAGCATTATATGTATCAGAGCGGGCTGCACGCAGCAGCATTATACTTATTCATATTCATATATATACTAAAATATTTATATGTTATAGACAGATGTATATGTCTCCATATATTGAGATGGCGGTATACCGTAGTGGTACGAGCAAGGATGTCGTCAGTGTGGGACCTAGATGAGATAGATGTGGACTAGTGATCAGAGTACTCATTATAGTGATGACTAACCTGTGGGGGTTGCCTTAGAACTGTTTAGTGATAGTACATGAGTTCTTATTTTTCAGTTATTGTTTATTATTGTTACTCACTGAGTTGAAATATACTCACCCCACTCCCTTGCACTTTTGTGCAGATATACAGGTTCAGGAGGGCAGTTGAGCTATCGCAACTGCTTTATTATCCCCATTCTGTGGAGACCTCGAGGTAGCTGCCAACGTCCGCAGTACCTGACCTCTTTCTTTTTATCATTCTGTTGTCTCCATTCTGATTATACTTGATTGTGTAGTACATCTCATTTGTAGAGGCTCAGACTTGTGACACCACGATATGTTGGGACCGTACTTTGTATGCTGTTACTATCACGCTTATCATTTGATATGGTCACTTGTTGTTTAAGTTTAATTTGATTAATAATTGGCTGGTTTAAGAGATAATACGGTCGGGCTTGCCTAGCATTGTGTTGGGCGCCATCACGACCGGGGTTTGGGTCGTGACAATTAAAGTGTATTGTACTAAAGTGCTTAGGATAGTGAGTCATTATTAAAGTGCTAGTCTAGAATTTTTCCCATGTGTGAGTCAAGTGAAATGATGAAATTTTACAAGTTTGGGAAGTGATGTAAGCTATCTTTGATTGACCATTTAGCCTACTTGTCTGTCAGTGCTAATACTATTTGTAGTCAATCTTTTTGAGCCTGTAGACCTATTTCTTTGGCAGCCATATTACAAGCCAAATATCCTTTGTTCTTTATCGAATCTTATTAAAACTTTACATGCGAAAGTACATAAGTAGCTAGAAGAGTAAAAAAATAGATTGGGTAGCTTTTGGGTGGAACGATAGAAAGGCCAAAAGGTTCACTTGTGAATAAACAAAAAAGTTACTACCCAAAAATACCAAATTAAGAAGAGTGTGATAAAAATGAGAAGAAAGGATAGTAAATATCTATATGAATAACAACTTAAATGTTAATGGTTTGATGAAAAGACATCGAATTAGTCATGACAAGAAGGTGCTTAAAAGTGTATTATATTAAAGTTTTTAGGAGGGTGAGTATCACTATTTTCTCAAATATATTCTACCCATCCCTTATCCTACATTAAATATATAAAGTCCTACTTGATCCTAGACTTTGCGAGATTTAGTAGAGACTTACACTGCGGGCAAGTTAATGGTACTAACTTGGGTGCATAAGCGTTTCTTTCTGAGAGTGAGCAAATTCTTTCGATTTAAGAGTCCGTAAAATATACTTGAACTTATGTTAAGTATATGGAATACTTTCTCTATGGTGTTTTTGTGAGGGAACATAATTTATGAAGGATTAGTACATACCTTGATTTTTGATTTGGCACAAGTGAGTCATAGTGTGGAATGTATTAGAGTAAAGTCTGAGGCGAGGATGTCACAAAGAGTCACATAAATATTTTAAATGATATTGGCATGAGTTTAAAACTTGAGGAACAATATGAAGAGTGCATATGCTGGGTTCTACGCATTTGTATAAACCATTCTCATTTGTGTGATGCATGGATACGCTTCAAAATATGTTTCTTGCATATGAGCTTAATTTTAGGTTGCTTGAGGATGAGCAATACATTAATTGTGGGAGGTGATAACGGATAAAAAGTTCACGGTTTGAGTATTTTGTGTATTAATTATTGTGTGAGTTGCGGGATTTCACATTGCTTTTGAAGTGAAAATATTCTCAATACGTGTTTCTTATGTGTAGGAAATAACTTATGCGGAAATGGAATAAAAAAGAGAAAAACTGGTGAAAAAGAGCACTACAGAAAAGTCCAAGTGAGGTTCACTTTTCCAGACTGGGACCGGAACAGAAGAAACTAGAAAAAATCTCGGACAGTGAAACGAGGTTCAATTCACCAGATCGGGACCTCTGCAAAAAAAAACCAGCTTCACCTATCCAATATAGGAGAAGAAAAATCTGCCCATACAAACCCTAGAAACTATAAATACATCCTAAAATGTGATTTTGAAGGGAGAGCCATTAATCTAGAGGGAGAGAAGACTTAGGAGGCAAGAACACGTCATGTTTTTCCTCTTTCTTCCTTTATTTTGAGTATTGGTTATGAATTCTAGTATTGTGGTTTTCCATACCATTATGAATAGCTTATTTTTTATCTAGGGTTTGGATGGAACCTTTTGTAGGACAAATTTTTGTTATCTCTACTTGTTCAACTATTTATTTGATGTTGTTGATTGAGTGACCATCAATTGATAGCACCTATTTAGTATGCACTGCTCAAGAGAAAGTATATATTTAAGTAGTTGTTGAAAAATATCATTCCTAGCGTATGTGAGAGATCATTACGGAAGCTTTAAAGGCAGGATTAGAGATAAAGAAACCTTGGTACGTTCATGTAATGACCAAATCGGTCGGTTTGAGCATTTGTAATTTTCTCACCAGTTGTCGGGTATTACTAGCCCCGCATGATGTATTTTGACTTATGTAAAGTGTCGATTGTAGTTTTCAGGTTAATCAGAATAAATATGGAAGAATGATTCTCAACTTGAGGCTTTAAATTTGAAAGGCTTGACCAAGTCTTGATTTTTTCATATTTGATCTCGTTTTTGAATTTTTATTATTTGGTCAGCTATGTTGGGTGATTTTGGACGTAGGAGCGTGTTTGGAATGTACTTTGCTGGTCCGTGGTAGATTTAGGCTTAAATTAGCAAAAATAGAAATTTGTCATTTTTTGGTTGCTAGTGGAAGTTCGTAATAGAATTCCATAATTGTAATAGTTTTGTTATGTCATTTGTGATGTGTGTGCAAAATTTTAGGTCACTCAAGTGAAGTTTGATAGATTTTTTGCTCGATTATGGTATTCAGATGTTCGGGAATTGTTAGGCTAGAATCCGAGGATGATTTGGTATTTTGATATTATTTTGAGTGTTCTGAGGGTTGTTATGGGTTTTAATGATGATATGTGATTTATTCGTAGTTTTGGTTGAGGACATGAGAACCTCGGGATGGTTGTGATAGTTTTCAAAAAGGTTCAATTTGAGAAATTGAAGTTGATGCTTGCTACTTCTCTCATATTTGCACCTAGGATTGGGGACCGCATGAGTGTAAAATAGAAGTAGGTGTGTGTAGGATTGCAGGTGCGGCTTGGTTAATTGCATCTGCGATACTATAGATGTGAGACCTGGTGAGGTAAGTGAAATCCGCAGCAGCGAACATTTTCCACAGAAGCGGAAGCGCATATGAGCTTATGGGATCGCGGGTGCGGATTCCTTGGGCAGAGACTATTTAAGCATTCTTTCGTGATTTACAGTCATTTATTCACCATTTTTTGTCAATTTTTTAGCTCCAAGCTATGATTTCACGAGGGAACCAAGTGTTTCCAGAGAGGTAATATGATGACCCAACCCGTTGTCTCATGAGTTGACGCTCTGTTTCTCCCATTTTATGCTTCTTAATGTTTCATTATCTGTATATGGTGTATTAGAGTCGATTTTGATTGGTTCTGGTAGGAACTAAGGCACTTAGTCTCTTTTAAGAAGGCTTAAGTTGGAAAAGTCAAACGGATTTTGACTTATGTGTTAGAAACCTTGTATATGATTTCCGGTATTTCGGTTAGCTTTGAGAAGTAATTTGTGACTTAGGAGTGTTATCGAAATTAATTGTGGAGGTCCGGTGAAGAAATAGGCTTGGATTGGCGAAGTTAGAATTTTGGCAAATTCTGGTTGATAGGTGAGATTTTGATCCGAGTGTCGGGATGGTATTCCAAGAGTTGTAGTAGCTTTGTTATATGATTTGTGACATGTGTGCAAAATTTTAGGTCATTTGGAAGTCGTTTGGTCGGGTTTTTGATCGAATGTGAGTTTCGAAAGTTTTGAAGAAACTTAGACTTGAACCTGATGTGAAATGATGATTTTAGTGTTGTTTTATGTGTTTTGATGATTGGAAAAAGTTCACATGATGTTTTGGGATATGTTGGTGCTTTTGGTTGAGGTCCCGGGGCACTCGGGGTGATTTCAGATGGCTAAACGGAAGATATTTAGACTTAGGATATTGTAGAAAATGCACAGCTATTGCAGGCCAAATTTGGCCTTCGCGTTCACATGAGGGACCCTCGCGTTAACGTAGTAGAAATTCCTAGGCCATTGCATTAGCGTGGGTTGCCTCACATTCGCGTAGAATAGGCCTGGGCACTGCCTAGTTTGTTCAACGTGTTCACGATGAGGGGTTCGCGTTCGCGTAGGTTGAGGACCCTGTGCATCGTGTTCGCGTAGTGGGGATCGTGTTCACGTAGTTGGAGGACTCAGAGCATCGCGTTCGCGTTCGGGGAGGATATTTTTCGGGCTGATGTAAATTTGAGCATTGCGAACGCGAGAAAGGCCTTGCGTTCGCATAGAAAAAAAGATCACCTTGGCAGACTTGTTTTTATAATATTTCATCTGCAAGTTTAAGTCATTTTTTCATCATTGTTGAGTCTATTGAGAGCTCTTTGGGACAAATTGAAGAGGGATTCAAGGAGGATTAATTGGAGGTAAGTTCCTTGGCCTAAATACACAAGATTATGATAGATTTAACATGGAAATTTGTTGAAATTTACCAAAAAGGGTAAAACTAGGGCTTGGGTTTTTGATATTTCAAGTTGGGATTTGATAAGTCACTTGAGCTCGAATTTGGGAGTTCTTGATATGTATGGACTCGTGGTGAGACGAGGAATCCAGTAATGTAAATTTTGTAATTTTTCGAGAGGTGGGCCTGGGGCTCGGGTTTTGCTAGTTTCGAGATTTTTTCTATTTCTTGATTGTTTTTGATTGGGTATTGTTCCATTGGCATATTATAATGTATTCACTCTGATTTTGGTTAGATCCGATGTGAATGGAGGCCGATTCGATGGGAAAACACTACTGAAAAATTGGCCAACGATAACGGTTGGGAAACCGTTCCCATAGACTGTTTAACCGTTGCCATATAGATACGGGAACGGTTTACATACTGTTCCATCAGCTTGCGTGGCTATAGGTCTATGGGACCGGTTCTTGTAACGGTTTAAACTCTCCGTGGTTATAGATGCATTTATCGCAACGATTTTTCCTTTCTCTGTTGGAACGGTTATATTTTCCAATTGGAATGGTTTAAAACCGTTACTATAGTGTATATAGAATGATTTTTAATCGTTACCATATTATTTAATGCAACACTTTTGTAAGCTATTGTTACGGTTATTTATGGATATAACAATGGTTCCTTTTCCGCTATTGCAACGGTTTTATTTTTTTGTGCGAACAGTTTATATGTTGTAATGGAACGGTTTGTATGACCTATCGCAACGGTTTGTGTCCTATTGCAATGGTTCTGTTAAGCTATTGCAACAATTTAGTTGACAAAAATAATATAACCCCTATTATAAATAAATATTTTTATATATATATAATAAATTATAATAAAACTAAAATTTAAATAAAATGAAACTTTTAATAATATAAATTATCCAACAAGCAAATAGTATCCATAAAGCAAATGTTCTACCCTGAATGCACAAGTTTAATACATTACAAGAGAGTAATTAGTTTTAACAAGGTTTATAACAAAAGATTCTTATAGAACATTCATCTATAGCAATTCAAATTTCATCTCAAGTACGGTCTAGTTCTTCACTTTCATCTTCTTCTTAGATTTCTTGATTTACTCCACTTACAAAAGAGGATAAATAAAATCATTACTCTTCAAGAGGATAAACTAAGTCATAGCTTGAAAGAAAAACAATTAAATCACCCCATCATCATTGAAATTATCATTACCAAGAGTTTTATCGTGAATTATGTTTTGGAAATTAACAAGCTGGATTAACAATTGTGCCTCCGTATCAAAATTAGGATCATTTAGCATGTATCATCACACTCAATAGAATAAAACTTCCAAGAACAAAATTCACTATAACCCAAACATTTCACTTCTTAGAACGTAATGGAAAGAGACTTTTGCTTGGTACTTTTTCTACAGCTGTTGAAGTTGTTATTGCTTATGACGAGGCTGCTAAGGTTCTTTATGGTCATAATGCTATACTTAACTTCCCTGATTATTGTGTACAGAATTCCGAATTGGCTAATTAATCGACGAGTGTTTCTGTGGCGCAAACTACTTCATTGGGATCGAGTGAATTGTTTGTTGAAGATTCAAGAATTGAACCTAAACATCAGATACAACAGATGATGGTTGCAATTACAGATGAAAATTTATTTTGGATGATCCAACGAATTTATGTTCTGATGGTAGAGCTGATGTGGATCCAGTGGCATAGCAGGATTCTTCTGTTTGTTTCTTGAATATGGAATCAGTGATAATGGAAGTGGACGATTCTTTAGACGATATAAAAAGTTTGAATTGCAGCACGAGAATTGATTCAAAGCCAATTCTTGAGCCTACAAGTTCTTGTGTGAAAGTTGAGGCACCCTCGAATAATGACTTCGTGCAAATGTACATGAATACCCTCACTCTCCACCCCTTTCAACTACACTGCTACAATATATTATTCAAGATCATAAAATTTATTACGAAAACATGGTAATATGTAGATTGGAATTTACCTTGTACCATGTTAGGGGTTGGTTTTCATCCACTAGTGAACCTTTAACCCATTCAACAGAAGAACTCCCACGCAATGTATTAAGACTTAATGATTCACCTTTTAGACCAACCTGCAAAAAGCAAATTATAGATAAAAGTAAGCGAGAGAACTTAATATTTTTTTCACCATCCAACTTATCATTTAGAGTTCTACCAGAATGTATCATAGATAGACCCCAAAGATGTTTAATTGATAACTTATGGATAACATATAATAAAAAAGATACTAAATATTTTATAGCAGCTCTTAATGCTTTAGGACAGTATTTTACAGACAAAAATCAAGAAAAGAGATTTAAATACTATGTAGTTATACATGGTAAGACAAATGATATTTTTCAAACATGGTTGGAAGTATTAGACTCTATTAAAAATATAGAAAAATCACTTTTCAAAGGTTTCAATGATTTTACTGAGGCACTAGACTATGCTAGAGGAATACTAGGACCCAACTACAGGAGCCAGACAAAACCCAAAAAAAATACCCCAATATAATATTCAGAAAGACAATGACAAGATAATATTTTGTGATCATCGTTCATCAATAACAGAAGCATTCAAAAGAATCAGCCAGAAGAATGAAGCCTTAATACAGGAAAAACGAGACTTATGAAACAAGTGAAAGTACTAGAACTTAGAATACATGCATTAAAATTTGAATTATCTCAGACTCAAGTTGTTTCTCAACAAGACACAGAGATGAGTAGTCCAAAACAGAGTTCTCCATCTCAAGAAAAAATGTATGAGAAGGGTGTGCATTCCCCAATGAATGTAGTAAAATCCACTGTATCGGAAAATGATACAGCTAGTCCGGCTCAAATGGTAACTGGTAAAGACACATCAAATCCGTTTATGGCTGTCACTTTGCCAAAAAGTGAAGATGAAGGATCATCACGAAGAAGACTACCTAGAACATTAACTCAAGGAGAAGCATTAAAAAAGAAGAGCATAATTTCTAAAAGAAAAAAATGAAAAAATAGAAAATATAATTAAACAAACATTAGAAAATTTCGTTGAAGAAAAAGAAAAACAAGACAAGCATATGATAAAAAGTCCCAGTCGTGATCCAAGTCCATGAAGGGATCCAAGTCCAGAAAGAGATCAAAGCTCAAGAGAAGACGAGAGTTACGAAAATGAAGACCACTTAAATTTCCAAGATTCTCAATATCCATACGACGATGATTCGGGAATGAGTTTTGATTCAATAGCCTTACATAACTTAGACACGTAGAAACAACAATTCTGGAGCAATTGAAAAAGATAAAAAGTAGACAACCGAAAGCAATAGTATGGGAGACATCTAAAAAGGAAGAAATGACATAAAAAAAAACATATCTGACAAAATTGCTACAAGACAAAGCTGAATTATTGAGTGGAGGAAGAAGATAAAAGCATTAAAGAAATTTCTGCTCAAGCCATATGAAGATGGGCCCAATGAAGTACCCTACAAGGCTAGAAGATAAATATTTCTAGAAATGTTTGAAGTCCATCTTTCAAATCCGCTCCAAATTTCGGCTATATAAAGGAGAGAAAGAAGAAAAGAAAGACACAACAACAAGAGAATACAATACTACAACACTCTGTAGAAAAACCCTCCAAAAATCCCTCTCCGTCACCAACCCTTTTCATCTACCACTCTTCAAACACCTTGTAAAATATTTCCTATGTATGCTTTAAGATTTTCTACTCCAAGCTTCTAATATAAATAAATCCTTCGGTTTGAGCGTTCAAGTTCTTATTCCTAAGTTTCAGTAAGCTCTTTCGGGTTTCCCGAAAGGGAAATCTCTCTCACTGTAAACATGTAAGTTGCTTTTTATCTAAAAATTATGTTTCTAGATATTACCCCTATTTTCATTTGCAGTCTTTATGTTTTTATAGTTTATTTATTGTCTTTGTATATAATCTAATATTAATGTTTTGTATATAATCTAATATTAATGTTTTGTATATAATCTAATATCACTCTTAGTATATGGTTATCTTTCCAATTTCTTAATAAGTTTGATGGATTAACCTGTAAATTCCTAGGGAAATTCGGTTATTGTAAACCCAAACTTAAACAAAAAAGGGTACATATATTTAACCGAGGCCAGGGTGTGGTTAAAGAAAAATGAATTAAGAAAAGATAATTTTTTTTAAACAATTGGAAAGAAGAGATGAACATAGTGGATTAAAAAAAAGAGTACAAAGGGGGTAATTTCGGTCATAATTTTGGTAAAACAGAAACATTATATGTTTGCAGAATTAGAGAGATAGAGTACCGAGTAGGATTTTTACAATATATGTCTTTAACGTTTTTACCTTGAAAAATTTTACCATAAATATTTACCACAATAATTTTAGGCTCTTCTAGACTCTTTTATTTTACTCTTCTTTTCACTTTACTCATCTTTTCCCTTTGGTATACCGAGTAGGATTCTTTTCCCTATATATATATATATATATACCTATGTAACCTAGAGCTCTGATACAAACTTGTCACGACCCAGATTTTCCCCCATCATCGGGATCGTGATGGTGCCTACTCGTGGTAGCTAGGCAAGCCAATTCATTCAACACTTCCCGGTTCATACCATCATTTTTGCACTCATACTTAATAACAATAAAAATAGTTACTCAATTTAATAAACGCGGAAGTCTTTCTAAATAGAGATGAACGGTAATAAGGTAAAACACCGATAAAATCCTCTAATCAAGATGTGGAGTCACTAACTCACGACCTACTAAATAATACTACACATAATGGTCTGAAAGAAAATAATAAATATCTGTCTGTCTCGGAACAATGAGACCACAACAAATAACATAAGTAAATAGAAGAGACGTCGGGCCTGCGGACGCCTGCAAGCTACCTCGTTCTCGAAATGCTCAACACTCCCACGAGTACCCTACTGCTGCTACTGCTGCTCCTGCTCAAAACCTGGACCTGTGAAAAAATGCACAGAAGTGCAGTATTAGCACAATCCGACTCCATGTGCTGGTAAGTGTTTGGCCTATCCCGGCTAAGTAGTACAAGCCTAGGACAAGACACTCACATAAACCTGTGCAGTTATATATATGTACATACTACAAAACAACAAGATGATCAAGTAACAAAATTAACACAAAAGTATCATACTGGGGAAAACACAATCAGCAACATATATCACAATAGTAAAGAAAGTCAGAGTACAATGAAAACAATTATTATCAAAATAAGGAAATTTTCAAATAGTTGCACGGTATCACCCTTCGTGCTTTTACTCTCATCCTCACATCCATGGCACGGCATGATCCTTCGTGCATGGTTCAAATAACAACAGCACAGAATGTTCCTTCGTGCATAATCAATATCACAAGGCACGACATGATCCTTCGTGCACAATCAATAACAAGGCACGACATTACTCTTCGTGCATAATCAATAAAATAAGGCACGACATGATCCTTCGTGCATAATCATTAAAACAAGGCACATCATTACCCTTCGTACATAATCAATAGCAAGGCACGGCATCACCCTTCGTGCATGACCACTCTTCCTCACCCAAATAACAATCACAGACAAGGGCAAAAGAATGAAAACAAATAATCATGAACCGTCCCAGCAAGGGACATAATAATCAACTTCACCATAAAGTCCCGACAAGGGAAACAATAATCAACTTCTCAATAAAGTCCCGGCAAGGGAAACAATAATCAATTTCACAACCCGGCAAGGGTTCAATATTTCATCTTAAAAACACCCCACAATAGATATCAACAATGACTCACAGTCATGTTAGACGCCAGTGTATGGATGCTCATCACCACAACCCATACACCACTCGATCACATAGCAATTAGCACATTAATCATATTCCCTCAAGCTAGGATAGATCAAATTCTTACCTATAAGCCTTGAAGTCCAAATTATCCATCAACTATAGCTTTACCTCGAATTTCAGCTTTCAACTTGCTCGAATCTAATCACAATTGATTCAATTACATTAATAAATACTATATAAATTGGTTTGGATGCTTAAAAATAGTTTTCTCAAAGTTTAATCCAAAATTTCCCAAAACGCCCCTGGTCCCACGTGGTCGGAACTCGGGGTTCGGACCAAAATCCGGTTATCCATTCCCTCACGAGTTCAATTATATGATTTGTTTCAAAATCGGACCTCAAATCGAGGTCCAATTTCCCAATTCATGGAAAACCTAGGTTCTACCCAAAAATAAGAAATTCTACCATGAAAACCTTTGATTTCTCTTGTAAAACATGTTTAATGATGTTAGGAATTGAAAGAATTAAGTAAAAAGTGACTTACAAGTGTTTTGGAGTGATTTTGCTCTTGGAGAATCTTGTGTGGTGTGTTGGGTTTTGAAAGAATGAAGAAAAGAGGTGTAAAATTCATTTAAGTATCAGATTGCACAATTGCGGTTATGGGAATTGCGAACATTTGTTGGCAATTGCGAACATAGCAGGTTTTGGACTGTTGCCCTCGCATTTGCAAGAAAAAGTTCGCATTTGCGAACTTGGCTGATTATTGGGACCTTCGCATTTGCGACATTTTTGTCGCATTTGCGAACATGGGTTGTTCACTGAAGGTCTTGCATTTGTGATGTATAATTCGTATTTGCGAACCCATGCACTCCCCTGCCATCTTCGCATTTGCGAAGATTGGTTCGCATTTGCGAACCAAGGCTAATCTGTGTCTTCTCGCAATTGCGAGTAATTCTTCGCATTTGCTAAGATACCAGGTGGGTGAAAATACCAGCTGTGTTATTTTACAAAATATGCTCTAACGGCCTATCAAATCTTTACCCGAGCGCTCGGGCTCCAAACCTAACATACACACAACTTCAAAAACATATTACAAACTTGCTCGTGCGATCAAATCACCAACATAACATCGTTTTCATCAAATCAAGCCTCAAGTTCATGATTATCTTCCTTTAACTTCATTAACTTTCAAATTTGGAACTCAAGGTTCAAAAACATCAAACGACATCCAAATGTCGTCAAACTTAGCAGAAAGCACTCATATAATATTTAACACTTGTACCGGGCGTCAGAACCAAAATACGAGCCCTATACCATGGTCGTTTAATCCATTTTCATTTAATAATTTCAGCAAAAACAATTTAGCAGAAAAATTCATATCTTGGGCTCTAGGCCTCAGAATTCGACTCCGGACGCATGCCCGAGTCCCATATTTTCTACGGACCTTTTGGGACCGTCCAATCTCGGGTCCGGGTCCGTTTACCAAAACTATTGACTGAAGTCAACTATATCAATTTTCTTCAATTTTTTCATAGAATTCACATATTCTAGCACAAAATCTTTCCGGCTACATGTCCGGACTATACACGTAAATTGAGGAAATGTAAAATAAGGTTTTCAAGGCCTCAGAAGCGCGAAACAAGTGAGGAAAACAGGTGATGACCCTTGGGTCGTCACAATATATATATATATATATATATATGCACAGAATGTATGAGACGAAGAAAAGGCAGAAAGGCGCTTGTGATATAGTGAATTATCTTTCACCGGAGAAATTGAAAGGAAATTGATAGAGATTAATATGTTCTAAAAGTTATACTATTCAAAAAGAATTTAATAGAGTATAAATTTTGACCAAAAACAAGCTTTATAAGCTATGTTAACATAAGGAGCCTCATATTAGAGGGAAGTGTGCTACTATAGCACGAATAAATTGTACACGCACTCTTATGATATATAGCATCGTTTAGAAGGCTCGTAGCTCTATAACAATTCCAATATTTCGAATCCCCATAAACCTTGAATGGTATACAGACTACAGAGTACACTTTCAAGCTTCATCATCTCCCACTACTTTTTTTCACAAACTCTATTTTCCCAACGCTAACTTCATTTTCTCTAAATAGAAGAAGCTACACCGTATTCCAGCAGATATCCACTTAAAATCACCCTCATCTAGAGAGAATGGACCACCTATTTACCTCACTTGTTTTCCCTAGAAAAGCAAATTAACTAGCTTAAATTTCGCTAGCTAAAGGACTCGCTAATCATATTATATCACAGAACCCTTCTTTAATTAAAAGTACGTTCATATAAAAATAATCACAATAACCTATCGACTCACTGTTTGAATTTGTATGTGACCAAAATTCTCCAAAGAAATGGGTGTAGGTACACTGGCTTGTTTATTCTCATGCTCTTTTTTTTGTTTTCTAGATGTAATCCTTCTTTCATATTTTGGTTGTTGCTTCTATTACTGACTCATGGGAAATAACTATTGGGGTTGCATTTCCTGTTATTGGGAGTGAGTTTATGTATTTCTGGTATGCTTTGTTGAAGTATAAAAATAGGGTCGAGATTGTGATAAAAAGACAGATTGGAGCCCATCGTGGTGCTTGGATTGATTTTCTCTCGACAGTGATTCTGTCACGACCCAAACCCCGGTTGTGATGGCGCCCAACACAATGCTAGGCAAGCCCGACCATATCATCTATTAACCCAACCAATTATTAATTCCAATTAATCCAGTTAAACTTAAACAGCAAGTGACCATATCAAAGTGGTAACGTAATAGTAAAAGCATACAAAATACGGTCTCAACCATATCGTGGTGTCACGAGACTGAGCCTCTACTGAATAAATATCCTAGTACAAACAAGTTTAAGCAAGATGAAACATCAAAGGGTAAAGAAGGAGAAAACAGGTTCTGCGGACGCCGACAGCTACCTCGTAGTCTCCGCAAAAGTAGATAATGATCAGCAGCTACAACAACTAAACTGCTCTCGGGTACCTGTGGATCTGCACAGAAAGTGCAGGGGAGTGGGGTGAGTATATTTCAACTCAGTGAGTAATAATGATAAACAATAACTGAAAGTAAGAACTCATGTGCTATCATTAAATAGTTCTAAGGCAAACACCCCACAGGTAAGTCATCACTATAGTAAGTACTCCGATCACCAGTCCGCATCAATCTCATCAAGGTCCCACACTGACTAAATCCTCACTTGTACCACAACGGTGTACAACCATCCCAATATATGGAGACATATACATGTGTCTATAAGGTATAAGTATCTGAATAAGTATAAAGCTGCGGCGTGCAGCCCACTCCAATATATATATATATCGTTGCGGCGTGCAGCCCGATCCAATAATATATACCAGCGCCCACAGGGAATGTGTGCAGACCCCGAAGGGGCTCCTACAGCCCAAGCACAAATATACTGTGGCGTGCAGTCCGTCCCACATGTATATTACAGCGGCGTGCAGTTCGATCCACATATATCTCACTGCGGCGTGCAGTCCGATCCAATATATATACTGCTGCGGCGTGCAGCCCGATCCAATATATATACTGCTACGGCGTGCAGCCCGATCCAATATGTATATTGCTGCGGCGTGCAGCCCGATCCAATATGTATACTGCTGCGGCGTGCAGCCCGATCCGATATATATACTGCTGCGGCGTGCATCCCGATCCAATATATATACTGCTGCGGCGTGAAGCCCGATCCAATATATATACTGCTGTGGCGTGCAGCCCGATCCAATATATATATGTATATAATACCTCCTAACCTGTCCTCGACCCTGTCCCAATTAGTATAGGATTGGCCTTTCAGGCCCACTTAGCTAAATCGGGGAGTTTCCACTCTAAGTAACCTATCTCTCGCAGTGCACATCAAGTACTGGCTCTTAGTATGCTTTTCAGCTAGTTTTATGGCTGAGTGTTGTCACACCTCCCTTTTTACTACCCCACTTTGGGAAAATAAGCATATAAATACGCTTGTAGGGTAAGGGAAGGAGTTTTTCCAATTAAAGGACAATCGGTTCGGGATTTATTTGAGATTAATCAGAGTCGCCACTTGAGGACCAAGTCCGAACCCCCAATCACAATGTCACCACGCCCATCACAAGACGCGTATCTCATCTCAACATAGATCTGTGAAGTGCTAGTACGGGGTTTCAAACCCTCAGTACATTATTTACTACTACTACTCACCTCGAACCAGTAAAAGCCTCAGTCCGCCTTGCGCTTGCCTCGCAAATAAACCTCCTCGGATGCCAAATCTGCTCATCATAGAGAATACATCAATATATGAAATGACACACAACCCATTTGAAGTAACTCCCAATTGCACCAAAACCCAATAAGTTGTCAAAACCCGACTTTTGGTACGCTTCTCAAAAAATTATAGAAGTTATATATTCGGAACCCTTGTCTCGATACGCGTTTATTCATATAAAGCTTTCCAAAATCGGACTCCGATTGCCCACTCAAATCGACAATTTACCAAAACCCTGGCTTAGGCTAGATTTCCTCACAATTTGATCCAATTTCAGTGACATAGAGGAGGCTTTCAAGATAAAAACGCGTAAATGAACCATAAAACTCACCTCCGATGATAACCCAATGAAATCCCAGCTATATCTCGCCCAAATCGCCCAATTTCGCCTCTCAATACCGAGCCCTAATGTTTTTGCAACTTCTGAAATTTCTACCCCTTCTGTTATTTTTAACACAGGCACGATTTCCGCTCCTGCGACTCCTGACTCGCTCCTGCGGACAACTGTCCGCTTCTGTGATCCCATACCAAGCTGCCCAGTTCCGCTTCTGCGGTCCAGGTCTCGCACCAGCGAGACCGCCTAAGCGGACTGGGCTCCGCTTCTGCGAAAACTCACCGGCTGGCCTACCTTCGCTCCTGCGATCCTGGGCCGCTTCTGCGCGCCCGCCCTTGCGCATCCTGAGCCACTTCTGCGAAAATGCCCAGGCCAGCCCAAACTCGCTTTTGCGAGATAAATTCTGCCCCTACGCGTCCGCTTCTGCGGTCCCCCACTCGCAGAAGTGAAAATAGTAGAAGCCTAAAAATCCAGACCTGCAAAACCTTAGAAATTCCTCCGTTTAACCTCCCGAAACTACCCCGCGTCCCCCGGGACCCCAACGAAAACCACAAACATACTCCATAGCACCATACAAACTTGCTCCAATGATAAAAACACATACCTTAACACGGAATAATATCGAATTCAAGCAATTCAAGCCTAAGTTTCCATTCAAACTTCTGAAACCGACATTCGACCAAAAACCCGACCAAACGACCTCCGAATGACCTGAAATTTTACAGGCACATCCAAAATCACCTAAAGGAGAAGGTGCAACTATCGGAATTCCATTCCATCTCCCGGATCAAAATCTCACCTATCGATGCGATATCGCCAAAATTTAACTTTAGCCAATTCAAGCCTAAAACTACACCGGACCTCCAAATTCACTTCCGATCGCTCTCCTAGCTCATAAATGACCTCCCGGAGCTGACCGAATCATCAGAATTCAATTCCGAGCTCTCTAACTCACAAGTCAACATCCAGCTGACTTTTCTCAACTATTCCTTCTTCTAAGAGACTATTTGTCTCAATTTCAATCAAACTCAACCCGGTTTGACTCAAACCTACCCAACATGCATATTACAACATTAACAAGCATATAACGGGGGCTACGGGGTGATAACTCACATGATGACGGGCCGGGTCATCCCAGATCCAAATTGGGAGACATCTTTTATATGAAGATAATAATTGGATGATGTGTTATGCCTGTACTGTTTATCTATTTCCTGTTACCTTGATGGATCTCTTTGCGCGTATAACAGATACTACTGTTATTGCCCGCAAGATTCCAAACATATGTGTCTTACTCTACTTTGGTTTTCTTCTACAAGGGACGTTTACATGATTTTATCTCCCTCTTCTCCGTCGTCGCCAATTATATCATGGTATATTAAATATTTATATTTGCTTGTAGTGATCTCTAATATATTTAAGACTCACAACATTTTAATGTATTCTCTAATGATGATTTGCCACAACATCGACTGCTACATGATTGGGTTTGATATAAACATGTCCATTAAACATTGTGAGATTTTTTAAATATTTTATCTACTTGATAATTTGTGTCTCATTCTACAGTTTGGTTGGAGGCATAATGCTCAGTTGGGGTAGCTCATCTTCCTGTGCAGATCTATCCGCATATTGATACTTGTGAAAGTTGAACAAAGTTCATGGCCTATCAATACTTGAAGTGTTTTTGGTTATTTTTGGGGAATTTAAGTATTAATCAATGTAATTTCTTATTAACAAATGCTTCTGAAAAAACAAATATGCTGAACTTATGCGTATTTTGTTATTTGTTTTATTTTTTCCTAATCATGTAGGCGTTACTTGCTTTAAAATTATATCATGTGAGTAGATTTATATCTTTATATGATATCGAGCAAGCTTTATGTTTATAAATGATCACATATTGTGACGACCCGGCCCGTCGTCACGGGAATTACCACTCCGTTATGTTGAAATTGTATGTTTCATGCTTTTATATCAGCGTTAAAGTCTATCGGGTGATTTAGGAGTGATTTGGATTGAAAATGAGGCATATAGCCTTTTTGAAGGAGACTTGAATAAGGAAAGTCAACCCGGAGTTGACTATTTGGTTAGAGGGCTCGGAATCAGGTTCTGATGATTCGGTTAGTTCCGGGAGGTGATTTGTGACTTAGGGGAACGATCGGAATTGAATTTGGAGGCCCGGTGTAGAAATAGGCTTGAATTTGCTAAGGTTGAATTTTGGCGAAATCCGAACGGTGGGTGAAATTTTGATCTGGGGCTCGGAATGGAATTCCGACAGTTGCAGTAGCTCCGTTAGGTGATTTTGGATGTGCCTGCAAAATTTCAGGTCATTCGGACGTCGTTTAGTCGGGTTTTTGATTGATTGTGTAATTTGGAATGTTTTAAGGAATTTAGGCTTAAATTCGATGTGAATTATGGGTTTTGGTGTTATTAGACGTGTTTTGAGGATTGGAGCAAGTTCGAATAAGGTATCAAGATGTGTTGGTGTATTTGGATGAGGTCTCGGGGGCCTCGGGGTGTTTTCGGATGGTTAAACGGGAGAAAATGTGGAAAATTGCAGGTTTTTGAGTATGTTCTGTTGTTTTCGCTCCTGCGGAAATGGGAGCGCATGAGCGAGTCCGCAGGAGCGGACAAGAAGGCGCAGAAGCGGGATAGACCGCTGAAGCGGAGCCTGGCCCGCAGGGGCGGCTTCGCTGGAGCGAGTGGGCGATCGCAGAAGCGGTCCTGAGGCGTGATGGGGAGGTCCGCAGAAGCGGGTGGTTGATCGCGGAGGCGAGTCCGCAAGAGCGGACTCTTGATCGCAGAGGCGGAGAGGACCGCAGGAGCGGATGAAAATCCGCAGAAGCGGACTCGTAGGAGCGGTCCTTGGATCGCTGGTGCGAAAATGGCCAAAAGGGCCTGGGTTCGCAGAAGCGACCAAAAGGTCGCAGAAGCGGTTCCGCAGGGGCGGAATTTTATCCGCAGAAGCGAAAATCGCTGTGAGTTAAGTGTATCAGAAGTTAGAAAATTTCAGAAACATTTCACACATTTGGGTCTCGGCTTTAGAGGCGATTTGGGCGATTTTGAAGAGAAATTCAAGGGAAATCATCGGGTAATCAACTATGGACTTAAACTATGATTAGTATTGATAATATTATGCAATTATATCATGAAAATGGAGGAATTTGGGGTAATTTATGGAGGATTTAGCCCTAGGCTTGAACTTTAGAAAATCAAGGTTTTGAATGGGCAAATGGAGTCCGAATTTGGTAAAATTGATATGCTTAGACTCGTATTGAGATGAGGTTCCGAATATATGACTTTCATGATTTTTCGACAAGCGTATCGAAAGTCGGGTTTTGACAACTTTGGGAATTTTGATGTAAATTGAGTTGTTTTAATTGGGTGTCGTCCCATTGGCCTAATTTGTTGTGTTTCTACTGTATTTGATCAGATTCTACGCGTGCGGAGCATGATTCTCGTGGCAAGGGCATTTCGGAGTAGTCGTCGCGCTGTATTGAGGTGAGTAATAGATGTGGGTGATGACCAGCGGGTTCGAAACCCCTATATACCACTTTGTGACGCTGTATAGCGGCGAGACACGTATTCTCTTGTGAGTGCGGGGTCGATTGTGATTGGGGACTATGGCTTAGTCCGACTTGTTGATACTGTGTTATGATATTAGGCTATTCTTGAGCCGTCGAACCTCCTTCTCGGATGGTTGCATATTATATATTGTGATAATGGCCACTCTTGAGCCGAGGAACCCCCTTCTTGGGCGGTTGAGTATACATGTGGGCCGTGAGCCAGTTATTGGATCCCGCGAGGATCGTTATCATTGTCTTATCATATAGACATGCTAGTTTACTACTAGTCCGCAGCTATTTCTGTTATTATGTTAATTCCAAATCTCTCGGACTTGATATTACTGTTTTCCAACTAAAAATGATAAAAGAGTTTTCAAAAACTACTTTTGAGCTTGCGAGGCTGTATTTGCATATTAGCTGACTAGTAGTGGATCGGGCTGCGCGCCGCAGCAGTACATATGTCGGATCGGACTGCACGCCGCAGTGATATTGTGCTTGGGCTGTAGGAGCCCCTCCGGAGTCTGAACCCCCACAGTGAGCACGGGTACCCAAATTGGATCGAGCTACGCGTCGTAGCGGTCATATCATGCATTGCATTGCATTTAGCTACATCTGCTAGTCGTTATACTGTTTTGCTGGTACTTATTGGTACAGGTACAGTTGATATGGATTCTGTGACAGGGTATTCGATTACAGCTTTACATAGTGCTTTATTGCGGATTTCTTATCTGCGCTGTCTTACCCTTGTTTATTACCACTGAGTCTGGCAGTACTCATTTTACTCCTTGCACCTTGTGTGCAGATCCAGGTACCTCTCAGCAGTGATCCAGTAGCCTGTGCGAGGCGACATCTGTGGGATATACGAGGTAGCTGCAGAGTCCGCAGGACCCGATATTCCTTCTTATTGTCTTGATTTTGTATTGACTTTTCTTTCCGCACTTGGCATCTTGTAAACCTTTATACACTCATGTTCAGTAGAGGCTCATGATTTTTGACCCTTCGGTCTATGGGAGTTGATGTATTATGGGACTTGGTTCCCTGTTTTCGTTTTATGTATCGCTATTGCTTGGTGATTTGATATGCCTAAATGGGCAAAAGAGAGCTTCTAGTTCCGTTTTTGTTATTGATTGGTCAGGCTGGCTTAGCAATGTGCTAGGCGCCATCACTACCAGATTTGGGGTTGTGACAAGTTGGTATCAGAGCCTAGGTTTACTAGGCCTCATGAGTCTTGAGCCGGTTAGTAGAGTCTTGTGGATCGGTACGGGGACGCTCGTACTTATCCTCGGGAGGCTGCGAACCTTTAGAAAACACTTCACATTTCTTGGAATTCTTATCGTGCGTACTTGATGCAGCTTGAACTAAACTTCCATATTCTATTCTCTCACAGATGATGAGAACTGGAGCATCAGGATGAGGTGGACGACCTCCATTGCCACCTGCTAGAGGCCGTGGGTGCGGTCGTGGTAGAGGTAGCTGACCCGCCCGTTGTACCTGTTCAGGAGCAGCCCCGGTGGTTGATGCTCCAGCAGCCCCAGTTCAAGCCCAGACTGTATCTATTGCCATTCCTGGTCTTCAGGAGACTCTGGCCCAGATATTATCAGTGTGTTCCGGTTTGGCTCAGGTAGTTTCAGCTACCGCTACTGTAGCGACATCTCAGTCAGGGGGTGGTCAGCAGACCCCTGCAGCTCACACACCGGAGCCGGTTGTTCAAGGACTTCAGACGCCAAAGGCGGTCCCCGCTCAGGTGGATGCACCGGTTATTCCTCCAGCAGCTCCAGCTCCAGCTCCAGAGCATATGGTTCAGGTTATGCCCGATGACGAGCAGCGTCGTCTTAAGATATTTGGTAGACTTCAGCCACCCCATTTCAGTGGCGCTGAGGGCGAGAATGCCCAGGGTTTCTTGGATAAGTGTCAAAAGATGTTGCGTACGGCTGGTATTCTTGAGTCCAGCGGAGTTTCATTTACTACCTTTCAGTTCACTGGTCCCGTATTTGATTGGTGGGAGGAGTTTGAGAGGCGTAGGCCTGCAAGAGCAGCACCTCTCACATGGCGGCAGTTCTCTACTCTCTTTCTAGAGAAATATGTACCTCGGTCTCGTCGCGAGGAGCTACGTCGCCAGTTCGAGTGGTTGGTTCAGGGCGACATGTCTGTGACCCAGTATGAGCTCGGATTCACACGGTTGGCTAGGCATGCCACATGGATGATCCCTAATGATAGGGAGAGGATCAGGAGGTTCATTGATGGCCTCAATTACTCTATCCGCATTCTTATGACCAGAGAGAGTTTTGTCATCATCATTTGAGCAGGTTGTTGACATGGCACGCTCCATTGAGGCGGATCGTCACCGAGAGAGAGAGGAGCGGGAGGCCAAGAGGCCTCGTGGTTCTGGCAGTTTCAGTGGTGCTCCATCTAGAGGGCATTCCTAGCAGAGCAGAGGTCGCTCATCTAGACCACCTCATTCAGGCCGCCCAGAGCAGAGCGGAGGTTCTTATGGTCGTGGTCGACATGGGTTTATGTAACGACCCGGCTCGTCGTTACGAGAATTTCCACCCCGTTACCTTGCATTTACATATATTATGCTTTTAAAACAGTATTAGAGTATATCGGGTGAGTTAGGAGTGATTTGGATTGAAAATGAAACAAATAGCATGTTTGAAGAAAGCTTGAATATGGAAAGTCAACCAAGAGTTGACTATTGAGTTAGAGTGCTCGGAACCGGATTCTGATGATTCGACTAGTTCCGGGGGATCATTTATGACTTAGGAGAACAATCGGAATTGAATTCGGAGGTCCGGTGTAGTTTTAGGCTTGAATTGGCGAAGGTTGAATTTTGGCGAAAACCGGATGGTAGGTGATATTTTGATCCAGGGGTCGGAATGGAATTCCGACAATTTCTGTAGCTTCGTTATGTGATTTTGGATATGTCTGCAAATTTTCAGGTCATTCGGACACCGTTTGATCTGGTTTTGGATTGAATGTTAGTTTTGAAAGTTTTGAAAAACTTAGGCTTGAATTCGTGAGTAAATGGAGATTTTGATGTTTAGTATGGTGTTTTTATGATTGGAACAAGTCCGTATCATGTTTTGGAGTGCGTTGGTGGTTTTAGTTGGGGTCCCGGGGGCCTCGGGATGATTTCGGACCATCAACCGGGCTTGTGGGACTTGGCAAAATCTGCAGAAAACTGCAGGTTTCTGCCCAGTCATTTTGACCTTCGCGTTCGCGTGGCATGGGCCGCGTTCACGAAGGCCAGGAAGATCGATGCATCGCGTTCGCGGTCGGGGTGTGGCGTTCGCGTAGGCCAGGGGTGTTGAGCATCGCGAACGCGTTGCTTGGGTCGCGTTCGCGTAGGGTCGTGGGTGTTGTGCTTCGCGTTCGCGGGAGGTGTATCGCGAACGCGTAGAAGAAATCTGGGCGGCTGGAAGCTTGTACATCGCGAACGCGTGGGAGGCATCGCGTTCGCGAAGGGTAATGGAATTGTGCATCGCGAACGCATGGTATGCGATGCGAACGCGAAGAGTAAGGAGGGACTGTTCTTCGCGAACGCGTGGGAGCTCACGCGAACGCGAAGAACAAAGGTCTCTGGCAGTGAATTAAATTGCAGAACAGAAGGGTTACGGGTTTACACCCCCAAAACACAAATTTGAGCCCTAGAGAGAAGAAAACTCGAGGAAATCACCTGAGAAGTCATCGGGTATTCGTCCGAGGTAAGATTCTTGACTCAAAAACATCATTTTATGGTAGTATTAACATCAATCTTCATGAAATTGGGTTGAAATCTTGAAGAAATGTGACCCAAATATTGAAAACGGGATTTTGAGTTTTGGGAGGCCATTTGAACTCCGATTTCGATAAATTTTATATGCACGGACTCGTGGCGAGATAAGGATCGCGTTGGTACTAATTTCGGAATTTTCCGAGCAGTGGGGCCCGGGGTCGGGTTTTACCAACTTAGTGTAATTATGCGAATTTCATATAAATTGAAGTGGGTTATGATTCTTTGACCCGTATTTGATATAATTATTGTTATTTGACTAGATTCTACACACGAGGCAACGAAATTCAAAGGAAAAGGCATCGGGGACGAGTCTACGATCGGCTAGAGGTGAGTAGTTTGTGTATATGGTAGCCTGAGGGTTCGAAACCCCGGCTTAGCACATTGTGACGCTAATAGGGCGTGGCTCGCACACCGTGGCAGGTGCGGGATTGATTGTGATTGGGGATTGAGACTTGGTCCATCCCGGAAGTAAATGATATGTTGTTAGTGTTGGAAATACACTGTATTTGATATATTTGTGGGCTGTAAGCCTTGTTTGGGGCCTTGTGTCGATCTGTAGCGTCCTTAGAGGACAATAATTATGTGATAGCTATAATTGCCTAAATCACTGATCTCAGTCCTGGAAATTGAAATCACACTTTTGAAATGCTAAGTCACCGGCTTTTACAAATTTAATAAAGTTAAAGTATTTTTCATAAATAATGAATTGAGAACTGGAATTAAGGAAACATGAATTGTTTGTGACTTAATTGCATATTGTGGACTGAGCATGGGATCGGGCTACACGCCGCAGTGGTTGATATGAGGATCGGGCTGCACGCCGCAGCAGTATTGCGCTTGGGCTGTAGGATCCCCTCCGGAGTCTGTACACACCCCCAGTGAGCGCCGTCGACGTTAAATTGGATCGGGCTACACGCCGTAGCGGTTATGTGCATTGCATTGTATCCGTATTTGTTGAATTACTCTGTGGTAGCCGTATTGTATTGTTGTTGCTAGTTCGTAGGAGATCGGACTGTAGTGTAGCTTTACTTTGTGGTATTTTGTGGATTTCCTGCTTTCAGCTATTAATATATATTTTTTACTCACTGAGTACTTAGTACTCACCTCTACTCCCCGCACTTTTGTGTGCAGATTCAGGTACACATGAGGGATAGACGAGCACTCCAGCTTCTATTATATCGGGTTGCTGAGGTAGCTGCCTACGTTCGCAGAACCTAGCTTCTCCTCTCATTTCCAGTTGTTATTTTGTATTTTGTATTCAGATTTGAGTACTTCTATATCGTACTCTCTATTTCCTGTTTGGTTTTGTTAGAGGCTCTAGACTTGTGACTCCGGATCTTTGGGAGTGTCAGTACTTTTGTTCAGTATTATTATTATTGGAGTTCTTAAACTCATATATTCTTCTTGGGTTGTCCATTTGGGGACTAGTATTTTGTGATAATTAAATTGTTGGTCTGGCTGGCCTAGCTTGATTGTTGGGCGCCATCACGACTGGATTTGGGTCGTGACAAGTTGGTATCAGAGCTCTAGGTTATTAGGACTCGCGAGTCATGAGCCGGTTTAGTAGGCTTTCGCGGATCGGTACGTAGACGTCCGTATCTATCTTCGAAGGGCTACAGAAACTTTAGGAAAAACCTCATTTTCTTGAATTCATATCGTGCAATTTGTGTTATCATGAAATTAAATCTTTCCATATTCTATTCTCTCACAGATGGCGAGAACACGAGCTAACGGACGTGGCGGACGACCACCATTGGCACCCAGAGGCCGTGGTCATGGTAGAGGTAGGGCAGCAGAGCTCCGGCAGTGCCCATTGCAATATCGGGTCTTTAGGAGACCTTGGCTCAGATCCTATCAGTATGCACAGGCTTGGCTCAGGTAGTTGCAGCCTCTACTGTAGCATCTTCTTCACAGGCTGGGGGAGGGAATTAGACCCCCGTGGCTTGTACACCCGAGCCGGTGGTACAAGGTATTCAGGCACCTAGGGCAGCTCCAGTTCAGCCAGTTGCACCCGTTGCACCAGCTCCTGCTCATATGGTTCCAGTTATGCCCGACGATGAGCAGCGTCGTTTGGAGAGGTTTGAGAGGCTACAGCCTCCGACGTTCAGTGGTGTTGAGGGCAAGGATGCCCAGGGTTTTCTTGATAAATGTCAACGTATGCTTCGTACCGCGGGTATTCTGGAGTCCAACGGTGTTTCTTTCACCACTTTTCAGTTCACATGTGCAGCATTTCAGTGGTGGGAAGATTTTGAGAGGCGTAGGCCCGCTGGGGCAACGCCCCTCACTTGACAGCAGTTCTTCACAGTATTTTTGAAGAAGTACGTGCCTCAGTCCTAAAGAGAGGAGCTGCGTCATCAGTTTGAGTGGCTAAAGTAGGGAGACATGACGGTTACTCAGTACGAGATGAGATTCACACAGCTGGCCCGTCGTGCCATGTGGATGGTTCCTACGGACAGAGAGAGGATCCGAAGATTTATTGATGTCCTTATTTATACCATCCGTATATTGATGACCAGGGAGAGAGTTTCGACAGTTACCTTTGAGGAGGTGGTTGATGCTGCCCGTCACATTGAGACAGATCGCCGCAGAGAGCGGGAGGAGAGAGAGGCTAAGAGGCCTCGTGGTAGTGGCAGTTACAGTGGTGCTCCGTCTAGGGGCCAATTTCAGCATAGCAGAGGTCGCTCTTTCAGGTCTTTATCAGATCGTGGTCGTCAGGGCCATCAGGGTTATCAGGGTCAGCAGGGCCGTCAGCAGAGTCAACCTGCATTGAGTGCTCTTCCAGCTCAGAGCTCTGCACCTGCTTCCTTAGCATAGGATTCATCTACAACGAGGTATCCTCAGCAGCCCCTTCTTCCATCTTCGGGCCGTTGTTTTGAGTGAGGCGACTTGGGCCATATCAAGAGAGAGTGTCCTCAGTGGCTTCGTAGGCGGTCTCAGCAGAGGGATCAGCCCTCGTCTTCTACTCCTATTTTTTCAGCGCCAGCATAGTCGGCTAGGACTGGTCGCCAGGTATCCAGAGGTCGCCCTAGGGGTGAGGATCGTACTGGTGGAGGCCAAGCTCGTTTCTATGCTCTTCCGGATAGGAAGGATGCTAGTGCTTCGGATGCGGTCATTTCAGGTATTATCTCAGTCTGCCACAGGGATGCTTCTATCTTATTTGATCCCGGATCCACCTATTCTTATGTCTCTACTTATTTTGCACATCATTTGGGTATGACCCGTGGTATCCTTGCTTTGCTCGTACATGTGTCTACCCCAGTGGGGGATACTGTTGTTGTGGATCAGGTATATCGATCCTGTATTATTACTATTGGGGGTCTGGAGACCCGAGTTGATCTATTACTACTGGGCATGCTAGATTCGATGTTATTCTAGGCATGGATTGACTATCTCCTTATCATGCGATTTTGGACTGTCATGCCAAAATAGTCACACTAGCTATTCCGGGTAATCCGAGGATCGAGTGGCGTGGCTTGACTGATTATGTGTCCGACAGGGTGATTTCTTATATAAAGGCCCAACGAATGATTGGCAAGGGTTGTTTATCTTATTTGGCCTTCATTAGAAATGTTGAGGCCGAGACACCCGGTCTTGATTCGGTCCCCATTGTGAGGGAGTTTCCGGATGTATTTCCAGCAGACCTGCCAGGCATGCCGCCTGATAGAGATATTGATTTTGGTATTGACTTGGTGCTGGGCACTCAGCCCATTTCTATTCCTCCCTATCGCATGGCACCAGCAGAGTTAAAAGAATTGAAAGAACAACTTCAGGAACTCTTAAATAAGGGTTTCATTCGTCCGCGTGTGTCACCTTGGGGTGCATCGGTGTTGTTCGTGAAGAAGAAAGATGGCACAATGAGAATGTGCATTGATTACAGGCAGCTGAACAAGGTAACAGTGAAGAATAAGTACCCATTACCTCGTATTGAGGACCTATTTGATCAGCTACAGGGAGCTAGTGTATTTTCTAAGATTGATCTTCGATCGGGCTATCATCAGTTGAAGATCAGGGACTCGGATATTATGAAGACAGTGTTCAGGACGCGATATGGGCACTACGAGTTCCTGGTGATGTCTTTCGGGCTGACTAATGCCCCAACTGCATTCATGCACTTGATGAATAGTGTATTTCGGCCGTACCTTGATTCTTTTGTGATTGTGTTTATTGATGATATTCTGGTATATTCACGCAGCCAGGAGGAGCATGCACAACACTTGAGGGTGGTATTGCAGAGGTTGAGAGAAGAGAAGCTTTATGCAAAATTCACTAAGTGTGAGTTATGGCTTGATACTGTTGGTTTTCTGGGACATATAGTGTCCAGTGAAGGTATTCGGGTTGATCCACAGAAGGTCGAGGCAGTGCAGAATTGGCCCAGACCTTCCTCAGCTACAGAGATTCGGAGTTTTCTCGGCTTGGCAGGCTATTATCGCCGGTTTGTTCGGGGTTTCTCATCTATTGCTTCACCGTTGACTAAGTTGACACAGAAGAATGCTCCATTTGTGTGGTCCTGATGAATGTGAAGAGAGCTTTCAGAAGCTCAAGGAGGCTTTGACCACGGCTCCAGTACTTGTGTTACCATCGGCCTCAGGGTCATATACGGTGTATTGTGATGCTTCCAGAGTTGGACTCGGTTGTGTGTTGATGCAGGAGGGTAGAGTTATTGCATATGCTTCTCGTCAGCTAAAGCCCCACGAGAAGAACTACCCTGTTCATGATTTGGAGTTAGCTGCTATTGTTCATGCCTTGAAGATTTGGAGGCATTATCTATATGGTGTATCTTGTGATGTATATACGGACCACCGCAGCCTTCAGCATTTGTTTAAGCAAAAAGATCTAAATTTGAGGCAGCGGAGATGGCTGGAATTGCTTAAAGACTATGATATCACTATCTTTATCATCCCGGGAAAGCCAATGTAGTGGCTGATGTATTAAGCCGGAAGGCTATTAGTATGGGCAGTTTGGCGTATATTCCAGTTGGGGAGAGACCCCTAGCAGTTGATGTTCAGGCGTTAGCTAATCAGATGGTAAGGCTGGATATTTCTGAGCCCAGTCGGGTGATGGCTTGTGTAGTAGCTCGTTCTTCTTTATATGATCGTTTTCGAGAGCGCCAATATGATGATCCACACTTACTTGTCCTTAAGGACAGAGTTCAGCATGATGATGCTAGAGATGTCACTATTGATAGTGATGGTGTATTGCGGATGCAGGGTCGGATATGTGTGCCCAATGTTGATGGCCTTCGTGAGTTGATATTGGAAGAGGCCCACAGCTCGCGGTATTCTATTCATCCAGGAGCCGCGAAGATGTATCAGGATTTGAAGCAGCATTACTGGTGGAGAAAGATGAAGAAAGATATTGTGAGCCATGTGGCTCGGTGTCTAAACTCTCAGCAGGTCAAGTATGAGCATCAGAGACCTGGTGGTGTATTCCAGCGTATTGATATTCCTAAGTGGAAGTGGGAAAGAATAACTATGGACTTTGTTAGTGGACTCCCTCGGACAGCGAGGAAGTTTGATTCGGTTTGGGTGGTGGTGGATAGGTTGACCAAGTCAGCTCATTTCATCCCAGTGTGTACTACCTATACCTCAGAGCGGTTGGCAGAGATATTCATCCGTGAGATAGTGAGATTGCATGGAGTTCCTATTTCCATTATATCGGACAGAGGTACCCAGTTCACATCTCAGTTCTGGAGGACATTTCAGCGAGAGTTGGGTTCACAGGTGGAGCTGAGCACAGCATTTCATCCACAGACGGATGGGCAGTCTGAGCGTACTATTTAGATATTGGAGGACATGTTGCGTGCTTGTGTCATTGATTTTGGTGGTTCATGGGCTGATTATTTGCCTTTGGTGGAGTTTGCTTACAATAATAGCTATCAGTCCAGCATTCAGATGGCACAGTATGAAGCTTTATATGGGAGACGGTGTAGGTCTCCAATCGGTTGGTTCGAGCCCGACGAGGCTAGGTTGTTGGGGACAGAGTTAGTCCAAGATGCCTTAGACAAGGTGAAGGTGATTCAGGAGAGACTTCGCACAGCTCAGTCGCGTCAGAAGAGTTATGCAGACCGGAAGGTCCGAGATGTGTCTTATTCGGTAGGTGAGAAGGTGTTGCTGAAAGTTTCGCCTATGAAGGGTGTTATGAGGTTTGGAAAGAAAGGAAAGTTGAGCCCAAGGTTCATTGGACCTTTTGAGGTGCTTAGGAAAGTTGGGGAGGTGGCTTATATGCTTGCTTTGCCACCCCAGTTTGTCGGGAGTTCACCCGGTGTTCCATGTATCTATGCTCCGGAAGTATGTCGGAGACCCGTCTCATGTGTTGGACTTCAACACGATACAGCTAGATGAGGATTTGACTTATGATGTGGAACCAGTAGCCATTTTGGGTCGACAGGTTCGTAAGCTGAGATCTAAGGATATAGATTCAGTGAAAGTGCAGTGGAGAGGTCGTCCCGTGGAGGAAGCAACTTGGGAGACCGAGCAGGAGATGCGAAGCAGATATCCACACTTGTTTGATACTCCAGGTATGTTTCTTAACCCGCTCGCGGACGAGCGTTTGTTTAAGTTGGGGAGAATGTAACGACCCGGCCCGTCGTTATGGGAATTTCCACCCCGTTACCTTGCATTTACATATATTATGCTTTTAAAACAGTATTAGAGTATATCGGGTGAGTTAGGAGTGATTTGGATTGAAAATGAAACAAATAGCATGTTTGAAGAAAGCTTGAATATGGAAAGTCAACCAAGAGTTGACTATTGAGTTAGAGTGCTCGGAACCGGATTCCGATGATTCGACTAGTTCCGGGGGATCATTTATGACTTAGGAGAACAATCGGAATTGAATTCGGAGGTCCGGTGTAGTTTTAGGCTTGAATTGGCGAAGGTTGAATTTTGGCGAAAACCGGATGGTAGGTGATATTTTGATCCGGGGGTCGGAATGGAATTCCGACAATTTACTGTAGCTTCGTTATGTAATTTTGGATATGTCTGCAAATTTTCAGGTCATTCGGACACCGTTTGATCGGGTTTTGGATTGAATGTTAGTTTTGAAAGTTTTGAAAAACTTAGGCTTGAATTCGTGAGTAAATGGAGATTTTGATGTTTAGTATGGTGTTTTTATGATTGGAACAAGTCCATATCATGTTTTGGAGTGCGTTGGTGGTTTTCGTTGGGGTCCCGGGGCCTCGGGATGATTTCGGACCATCAACCGGGCTTGTGGGACTTGGCAAAATCTGCAGAAAACTGCAGGTTTCTGCCCAGTCATTTTGACCTTCGCGTTCGCGTGGCATGGGCCGCGTTCGCGAAGGCCAGGAAGATCGATGCATCGCGTTCGCGGTCGGGGTGTCGCGTTCGCGTAGGCCAGGGGTGTTGAGCATCGTGAACGCGTTGCTTGGGTCGCGTTCGCGTAGGGTCGTGGGTGTTGTGCTTCGCGTTCGCGGGAGGTGTATCGCGAACGCGTAGAAGAAATCTGGGCGGCTGGAAGCTTGTACATCGCGAACGCGTGGGAGGCGTCGCGTTCGCGAAGGGTAATGGAATTGTGCATCGCGAACGCGTGGTAAGCGACGCGAACGCGAAGAGTAAGGAGGAACTGTTCTTCGCGAACGCGTGGGAGCTCACGCGAACGCGAAGAACAAAGGTCTCTGGCAGTGAATTAAATTGCAGAACAGAAGGGTTACGGGTTTACACCCCCAAAACACAAATTTGAGCCCTAGAGAGAAGAAAACTCGAGGAAATCACTCAGAAGTCATCGGGTATTCGTCCGAGGTAAGATTCTTGACTCAAAAACATCATTTTATGGTAGTATTAACATCAATCTTCATGAAATTGGGTTGAAATCTTGAAGAAATGTGACCCAAATATTGAAAACGGGATTTTGAGTTTTGGGAGGCCATTTGAACTCCCATTTCGATAAATTTTATATGCACGGACTCGTGGCGAGATAAGGATCGCGTTGGTACTAATTTCGGAATTTTCCGAGCAGTGGGGCCCGGGGTCGGGTTTTACCAACTTAGTGTAATTATGCGAATTTCATATAAATTGAAGTGGGTTATGATTCTTTGACCCGTATTTGATATAATTATTGTTATTTGACTAGATTCTATACACGAGGCAACGAAATTCAAAGGAAAAGGCATCGCGGACGAGTCTACGACCGGCTAGAGGTGAGTAGTTTGTGTATATGGTAGCCTGAGGGTTCGAAACCCCGGCTTAGCACATTGTGACACTAATAGGGCGTGGCTCGCACACCGTGGCAGGTGCGGGATTGATTGTGATTGGGGATTGAGACTTGGTCCATCCCGAAGGTGAATAATATGTTGTTAGTGTTGGAAATACACTGTATTTGCTATATTTGTGGGCTGTAAGCCTTGTTTGGGGCCTTGTGCCGATCTGTAGCGTCCTTAGAGGACAATAATTATGTGATAGCTATAATTGCCTAAATCATTGATCTCAGTCCCGGAAATTGAAATCACACTTTTGAAATGCTAAGTCACCGGCTTTTACAAATTTAATAAAGTTAAAGTATTTTTCATAAATTATGAATTGAGAACCGGAATTAAGGAAAATGAATTGTTTTGTGACTTAATTGCTTATTGTGGACTGAGCATGGGATCGGGCTGCACGCCGCAGTGGTTGATATGAGGATCGGGCTGCACGCCGCAGCAGTATTGCGCTTGGGCTGTAGGAGCCCCTCCGGAGTCTGTACACACCCCCAGTGAGCGCCGTCGACGTTAAATTGGATCGGGCTACACGCCGTAGCGGTTATGTGCATTGCATTGCATCTGTATTTGTTGAATTACTCTGTGGTAGCTGTATTGTATTGTTGTCGCTAGTTCGTAGGAGATTCGGACTGTAGTGTAGCTTCATATTATGGTATTTTGTGGATTTCTTACTGTCAGCTACGTATATATATTTGTTACTCACTGACTACTTAGTACTCACCCCTACTCCCTGCACCTTTTGTGTGCAGACTCAGGTACACAGGAGTAGTAGACGGGAAATTCCAGCGGTTGCAGTGTTATATCGGGTTGCTGAGGTAGCTGCCTACGTTCGCAGAACCTAGCTTCTCCTCTCATTTCCGGTTGTTATTTTGTATTTTGTATTCAGACTTGAGTACTTCTATATCGTACTCTCTATTTCCTATTGGGTTTTGTTAGAGGCTCTAGACTTGTGACTCCGGATCTTTGGGAGTGTCAGTACTTTTGTTCAGTATTATTATTATTGGAGTTCTTAAACTCATATATTCTTCTTGGGTTGTCCATTTGGGGACTAGTATTTTGTGATAATTAAATTGTTGGTCTGGCTGGCCTAGCTTGATTGTTGGGCGCCATCACGACCGGATTTGGGTCGTGACAAGTTGGTATCAGAGCTCTAGGTTATTAGGACTCGCGAGTCATGAGCCGGTTTATTAGGCTTTCGCAGATCGGTACGTAGACGTCCGTATCTATCTTCGAAGGGCTACAGAAACTTTAGGAAAAACCTCTTTTCTTGAATTCATATCGTGCGATTTGTGTTATCATGAAATTAAATCTTTCCATATTCTATTCTCTCGCGGATGGCGAGAACACGAGCTAACGGACGTGGCGGACGACCACCATTGGCACCCAGAGGCCGTGGTCGTGGTAGAGGTAGGGCAGCAGCACCAGCACCAGCACTTGCTGACCCACCAGCAGATCAAACTCAGGACCAGATTCCAGCAGCAAACGTTCCGGCAACTCAGGTTCAGGCACCGACAGTGCCCATTGTCATACCAGGTCTTCAGGAGACCTTGGCTCAGATCTTATCGGTGTGCACGAGCTTGGCACAGGTAGTTGCAGCTACTGCTGCAGTATCTTCTTCACAGGCAGGGGGAGGAAATCAGTCCCCTATGGCTCACACACCCGAGCCAGTCCAGCCAGTTGCGCCCGTCGCACCAGCTCCTGCTTATATGGTTCCAGCTATGCCCGACGATGAGCAGCGTCGTTTGGAGAGATTTGAGAGGCTACAGCCTCCGACATTCGGTGGAGCTGAGGGCGAGGACGCCCAGGGTTTTCTTGATAGATGTCAGCGCATGCTTCGCACCGCGGGTATTCTAGAGTCCAGCGGTGTTTCATTCACCACTTTTCAGTTCACAGGTGCAGCATTTCAGTGGTGGGAGGATTTCGAGAGGCGTAGGCCCGCTGGGGCAGTGCCCCTCACTTGGCAGCAGTTCTCCATGGTATTTTTGGAGAAGTACGTGCCTCGGTCTCGGAGAGAGGAGCTGCGACGTCAGTTCGAGTGGTTGAAGCAGGGAGAGATGACGGTTAATTAGTACGAGATGAGATTCACACAGTTGGCCCGTCACGTCATGTGGATGGTTCCTACAGACCGAGAGAGGATTCAGAGATTTATTGATGGCCTTATTTAACCCATCCGCATATTGATGACCAGGGAGAGAGTTTCGACAGATACCTTTGAGGAGGTGGTTGATGCGGCCCGTCACATTGAGACAGATCGCCGCAGAGAGCGGGAGGACAGAGAGGCTAAGAGGCCTCGTGGTACTGGCAGCTACAGTGGTGCTCCGTCTAGGGGCCAACCTCAGCATAGCAGAGGTCGCTCTTTCAGGTCTCATCAGTCTGGACGTACAGAGTCCAGTGGGGTTTCATCTGATCGTGGTCGTCAAGGCCAGCAGGGTTATCAGGGTCAGCAGAGCCGTCAGCAGAGTCAGCCTACACTGAGTGCTCTTCCAGCTCAGAGCTCTGCTCCTGCTTCCTCAGCACAGGGTTCATCGGTAGCGAGGGGTCCTCAGCAGCCCCTTCTTCCATCTTCAGGCCGTTGTTTTGAGTGCGGTGATTTGGGCCATATCAGGAGAGAGTGTCCTCAGTGGCTTCGTAAGCGGTCTCAGCAGAGGTATCAGCCTTCATCTTCTACTCCTGTTTCTTCAGCGCCAACACAGTCGGCTAGGACTGGTGGCCAGGTATCCAGAGGTCGCCCTAGGGGTGAGGATCGTACTGGTGGAGGCCAGGCTCGTTTCTATGCTCTTCGGGATAGGAAGGATGCTAGTGCTTCAGATGCGGTCATTTCAGGTATTATCTCAGTCTGCCACAAGGATGCTTCTATCTTATTTGATCCCGGATCCACCTATTCTTATGTCTCTACTTATTTTGCACATCATTTGGGTATGACCCGTGGTATCCTTGCTTTGCCCGTACATGTGTCTACCCCAGTGGGGGATACTATTGTTGTGGATCAGGTATATCGATCCTGTATTATTACTATTAGGGGTCTGGAGACCCGAGTTGATCTATTACTACTGGGCATGGTAGATTTCGATGTTATTCTAGGCATGGATTGGCTATCTCCTTATCATGCGATTCTGGACTATCATGCCAAAACAGTCACACTAGCTATTCCAGGTAATCCGCGGATCGAGTGGCGTGGCTTGACTGATTATGTGTCCGACAGGGTGATTTCTTATATAAAGGCTCAACGAATGATTGGCAAGGGTTGTTTATCTTATTTGGCCTTCATTAGAAATGTTGAGGCCGAGACACCCGGTCTTGATTCGGTCCCCATTGTAAGGGAGTTTCCGGATGTATTTCCAGCAGACCTGCCGGGCATGCCGCCCGACAGAGATATTGACTTTGGTATTGACTTGGTGCCGGGCACTCAGCCCATTTCTATTCCTCCCTATCGCATGGCACCAGCAGAGTTAAAAGAATTGAAAGAACAGCTTCAGGAACTCTTAGATAAGGGTTTCATTCGTCCGAGTGTGTCACCTTGGGTGCACCGGTGTTGTTCGTGAAGAAGAAAGATGGCACAATGAGAATGTGCATTGATTACAGGCAGCTGAACAAGGTAACAGTGAAGAATAAGTACCCATTGCCTCGTATTGAGGACCTATTTGATCAGCTACAGGGAGCTAGTGTATATTCTAAGATTGATCTTCGATCGGGCTATCATCAGTTGAAGATCAGGGACTCAGATATTATGAAGACAGCGTTCAGGACGCGATATGGGCACTACGAGTTCCTGGTGATGTCTTTCGGGCTAACTAATGCCCCAGCTGCATTCATGCACTTGATGAATAGTGTATTTCGGCCGTACCTGGATTCTTTTGTGATTGTGTTTATTGATGATATCCTGGTATATTCACGCAGCCAGGAGGAGCATGCACAGCATTTGAGAGTGGCATTGCAGAGGTTGAGGGAAGAGAAGCTTTATCCAAAATTCACTAAGTGTGAGTTCTGGCTTGATACTGTGGGTTTTCTGGGACATATAGTGTCCAGTGATGGTATTCGGGTTGATCCACAGAAGGTCGAGGCAGTGCAGAATTGGCCCAGACCTTCCTCAGCTACAGAGATTCGGAGTTTTCTCGGCTTGGCAGGCTATTATCGTCGGTTTGTTCAGGATTTCTCATCTATTGCTTCACCGTTGACTAAGCTGACACAGAAGAATGCCCCATTTGTGTGGTCTGATGAATGTGAAGAGAGCTTTCAGAAGCTCAAGGAGGCTTTGACCACAGCTCCAGTACTTGTGTTACCATCGGCCTCAGGGTCATATACGGTGTATTGTGATGCTTCCGGAGTTGGACTCGGTTGTGTGTTGATGCAGGAGGGTAGAGTTATTGCATATGCTTCTCGTCAGCTAAAACCCCACGAGAAAAACTACCATGTTCATGATTTGGAGTTATCTGCTATTGTTCATGCCTTGAAGATTTGGAGGCATTATCTATATGGTGTATCTTGTGATGTATATACAGACCACCGCAGCCTTCAGCATTTGTTTAAGCAAAAAGATCTAAATTTGAGGCAGCAGAGATGGCTTGAATTGCTTAAAGACTATGATATTACTATCTTGTATCATCCCGGGAAAGCCAATGTAGTGGCTGATGCATTGAGCCGGAAGGCTATTAGTATGGGCAGTTTGGCGTATATTCCAGTTGGGGAGAGACCCCTAGCAGTTGATGTTCAGGCGTTAGCTAATCGGATGGTAAGGCTGGATATTTCTGAGCCCAATCGGGTGATGGCTTGTGTAGTAGCTCGTTCTTCTTTATATGATCGTATTCGAGAGCGCCAGTATGATGATCCACACTTACTTGTCCTTAAGGACCGAGTTCAGCATGATGATGCTAGAGATGTCACTATTGATAGTGATGGTGTATTGCGGATGCAGGGCCGGATATGTGTGCCCAATGTTGATGGCCTTCGTGAGTTGATATTGGAAGAGGCCGACAACTCGCGGTATTCTATTCATCCAGGAGCCGCAAAGATGTATCAGGACTTGAAGCAGCATTACTGGTGGAGAAAGATGAAGAAAGATATTGTGAGCCATGTGGCTCGGTGTCTAAACTGTCAGCAGGTCAAGTATGAGCATCGGAGACCTGGTGGTGTATTCCAGCGTATTGATATTCCTGAGTGGAAGTGGGAAAGGATTACTATGGACTTTGTTAGTGGACTCCCTCGGACAGCGAGGAAGTTTGATTCAATTTGGGTGGTGGTGGATAGGTTGACCAAGTCAGCTCACTTCATCCCAGTGTGTACTACCTATACCTCAGAGCGGTTGGCAGAGATATTCATCCGTGAGATAGTGAGACTGCATGGAGTTCCTATTTCCATTATATCAGACAGAGGTACCCAGTTCACATCTCAGTTCTAGAGGACATTTCAGCGAGAGTTGGGTTCACAGGTAGAGCTGAGCACAGCATTTCATCCACAGACGGATGGGCGGTCCGAGCGTACTATTTAGATATTGGAGGACATGTTGCGTGCTTGTGTCATTGATTTCGGTGGTTCATGGACTAATTACTTGCCTCTTGCGAAGTTTGCTTACAATAATAGCTATCAGTCCAGCATTCAGATGGCACCGTATGAAGCTTTATATGGGAGACGGTGTAGGTCTCCAATCGGTTGGTTCGAGCCCGGCGAGGCTAGGTTGTTGGGGACAGAGTTAGTCCAAGATGCCTTAGACAAGGTAAAGGTGATTCGGGAGAGACTTCGCACAGCTCAGTCGCGTCAGAAGAGTTATGCAGACCGGAAGGTCCGAGATGTGTCTTATTCGGTAGGTGAGAAGGTGTTGCTGAAAGTTTCGCCTATGAAGGGTGTTATGAGGTTTGGAAAGAAAGGAAAGTTGAGCCCAAGGTTCATTGGACCTTTTGAGGTGCTTAGGAAAGTTGGGGAGGTGGCTTATATGCTTGCTTTGCCACCCCGTTTGTCGGGAGTTCACCCGGTGTTCCATGTATCTATGCTCCGGAAGTATGTCGGAGACCCGTCTCATGTGTTGGACTTCGGCACGATACAGCTAGATGAGGATTTGACTTATGATGTGGAACCAGTAGCCATTTTGGGTCGACAGGTTCGTAAGCTGAGATCTAAGGATATAGCTTCGGTGAAAGTGCAGTGGAGAGGTCGTCCCGTGGAGGAAGCAACTTGGGAGACCGAGCAGGAGATGCGAAGCAGATATCCACACTTGTTTGATACTCCAGGTATGTTCCTTAACCCGCTCGCGGACGAGCGTTTGTTTTAGTTGGGGAGAATGTAACGACCCGGCCCGTTGTTACGGGAATTTCCACCCCGTTACCTTGCATTTACATATATTATGCTTTTAAAACAGTATTAGAGTATATCGGGTGAGTTAGGAGTGATTTGGATTGAAAATGAAACAAATAGCATGTTTGAAGAAAGCTTGAATATGGAAAGTCAACCAAGAGTTGACTATTGAGTTAGAGTGCTCGGAACCGGATTCTGATGATTCGACTAGTTCCGGGGGATCATTTATGACTTAGGAGAACAATTGGAATTGAATTCGGAGGTCCGATGTAGTTTTAGGCTTGAATTGGCGAAGGTTGAAATTTGGCGAAAACCGGATGGTAGGTGATATTTTGATCCGGGGATCAGAATGGAATTCCGACAATTTCTGTAGCTTCGTTATGTAATTTTGGATATGTCTGCAAATTTTCAGGTAATTCGGACACCGTTTGATCGGGTTTTGGATTGAATGTTAGTTTTGAAAGTTTTGAAAAACTTAGGCTTGAATTCGTGAGTAAATGGAGATTTTGATGTTTAGTATGGTGTTTTTATGATTGGAACAAGTCTATATCATGTTTTGGAGTGCGTTGGTGGTTTTTGTTGGGGTCCCGGGGGCCTCGGGATGATTTCGGACCATCAACCGGGCTTGTGGGACTTGGCAAAATCTGCAGAAAACTGCAGGTTTCTGCCCAGTCATTTTGACATTCGCGTTCGCGTGGCATGGGCCGCGTTCGCGAAGGCCAGGAAGATCGATGCATCGCGTTCGCGGTCGGGGTGTCGCGTTCGCGTAGGCCAGGGGTGTTGAGCATCGCGAACGCGTTGCTTGGGTCGCGTTCGCGTAGGGTCGTGGGTGTTGTGCTTCGCGTTCGCGGGAGGTGTATCGCGAACGCGTAGAAGAAATCTGGGCGGCTGGAAGCTTGTACATCGCGAACGCGTGGGAGGCATCGCGTTCGCGAAGGATAATGGAATTGTGCATCGCGAACGCGTGGTATGCGACGCGAACGCGAAGAGTAAGGAGGAACTGTTCTTCGCGAACGCGTGGGAGCTCACGCGAACGCAAAGAACAAAGGTCTCTGGCAGTGAATTAAATTGCAGAACAGAGGGGTTACGGGTTTACACCCCCAAAAAACAAATTTGAGCCCTAGAGAGAAGAAAACTCGAGGAAATCACCGAGAAGTCATCGGGTATTCGTCGGAGGTAAGATTCTTGACTCAAAAACATCATTTTATGGTAGTATTAACATCAATCTTCATGAAATTGGGTTGAAATCTTGAAGAAATGTGACCCAAATATTGAAAACGGGATTTTGAGTTTTGGGAGGCCATTTGAACTCCGATTTCGATAAATTTTATATGCACGGACTCGTGGCGAGATAAGGATCGCGTTGGTACTAATTTCGGCATTTTCTGAGCAGTGGGGCCCGGGGTCGGGTTTTACCAACTTAGTGTAATTGTGCGAATTTCATATAAATTGAAGTGGGTTATGATTCTTTGACCCGTATTTGATATAATTATTGTTATTTGACTAGATTCTACACACGAGGCAACGAAATTCAAAGGAAAAGGCATCGCGGACGAGTCTACGACCAGCTAGAGGTGAGTAGTTTGTGTATATAGTAGCCTGAGGGTTCGAAACCCCCGCTTAGCACATTGTGACGCTAATAGGGCGTGGCTCGCACACCGTGGCAGGTGCGGGATTGATTGTGATTGGGGATTGAGACTTGGTCCATCCCGGAAGTAAATGATATGTTGTTAGTGTTGGAAATACATTGTATTTGATATATTTGTGGGCTGTAAGCCTTGTTTGGGGCCTTGTGCCGATCTGTATCGTCCTTAGAGGACAATATTTATGTGATAGCTATAATTGCTTAAATCACTGATCTCAGTCCTAGAAATTGAAATCACACTTTTGAAATGCTAAGTCACCAGCTTTTACAAATTTAATAAAGTTAAAGTATTTTTCATAAATTATGAATTGAGAACTGGAATTAAGGAAAATGAACTGTTTTGTGACTTAATTGCTTATTGTGGACTGAGCATGGGATCGGGCTGCACGCCGCAGCGGTTGATATGAGGATCGGGCTGCACGCCGCAGCAGTATTGCGCTTGGGCTGTAGGAGCCCCTCCGGAGTCTGTACACACCCCCAGTGAGCGCCGTCGATGTTAAATTCGATCGGGCTATACGCCGTAGCGGTTATGTGCATTGCATTGTATCTGTATTTGATGAATTACTCTGTGGTAGCTGTATTGTATTGTTGCTGCTAGTTCGTAGGAGATTCGGACTGTAGTGTAGCTTCATATTGTGGTATTTTATGGATTTCTTACTGTCAGCTATGTATATATATTTGTTACTCACTGAGTACTTAGTACTCACCCCTACTCCCTGCACCTTTTGTGTGCAGACTCAGGTACTCAAGAGCAGTAGATGGGAAATTCCAACGGTTGCAGTGTTATATCGGGTTGCTGAGGTAGCTGCCTACGTTCGCAGAACCTAGCTTCTCCTCTCATTTCCGGTTGTTATTTTGTATTTTGTATTCAGACTTGAGTACTTCTATATCGTACTCTCTATTTCCTATTGGGTTTTGTTAGAGGCTCTAGACTTGTGACTCCGGATCTTTGGGAGTGTCAGTACTTTTGTTCAGTATTATTATTATTGGAGTTCTTAAACTCATATATTCTTCTTGGGTTGTCCATTTGGGGACTAGTATTTTGTGATAATTAAATTGTTGGTCTGGCTGGCCTAGCTTGATTGTTGGGCGCCATCACGATCGAATTTGGGTCATGACAGTTTCATCAGGGTCAGTCATCACTTAGTGCCCTTCCAGCCCAGGGTGCAGCACCTACTTCATCAGCCCAGGGTTCTTCTGCGGCGAGGGGTTCCCCTCAGTCCCCTTCTCCAGCACCAGGTGCATGTTATGAGTGTGGTGAGTTTGGCCACATGAGGAGACAGTGCCCTCGACTCCGTAGGGACAGGACTCAGCAGAGGGATCAGCCCTCATCTTCAGCACCATCTCAGCCTAGTAGAGGTGGAGGTCAGTCTTCTCGTAGTCGCCCCAAAGGCGAGGAGCGATCCAGTGGTGGTCAGGCACGATTCTATGCACTCCCTGACAGGCATGGTGTAGTTGCCTCCGATGCAATGATTACATGTATCATTTCTGCCCGTCACAGAGATGCCTCCGTTCTATTTGATCCAGGGTTCACATATTCATACGTGTCCTCTTATTTTGCACATCATTTGGGTGCGATTCGTGGTACTCTTGATTTACCCGTTCATGTATCCACCCCCGTGGGTGATACGATTGTTGTGGATCATGTCTATAGATTCCGTGTTATTTCTATTGGGGGTCTGGAGACCCAGGTGGATCTGTTATTATTACGGATGGTGGACTTCGATGTGATATTGAGCCTGGACTGGCTGTCTCTGTGCCATGCTATATTGGACTATCATGCCAAGACAGTTACATTGGCTATTCCTGGTATTCCTCAGATTGAGTGGCAGGGTTCGACTGATTTCGTCCCTAGCCGTGTTATTTCATTCTTAAAGGCTCAAAGAATGGTTGAAAAGGGATGTTTGTTGTATTTAGCATTTGTGAGGGATGTGGGAGCTGGGTCTCCTAGCATTGATTATGTACTTGTTGTGAGGGACTTTCCAGATGTATTCCCCACAGAGCTGTCGGGCATGCCGCCGGACAGGGATATTGATTTTGGCATTGACTTGGTGCCGGGCACTCAGCCCATATCCGTTCCTCCTTATCGGATGGCACCAACTGAGTTGAAAGAACTGAAAGAGCAGCTTCAAGAGCTTCTGGATAAGGGTTTCATCCGCCCTAGTGTGTCCCCGTGGGGTGCGCCGGTATTATTTGTTAAAAAGAAAGATGGTTCCATGCGAATGTGTATTGATTATAGGCAATTGAACAAAGTGACAGTGAAGAACAAGTACCCTCTACCGCGCATAGATGATTTGTTTGATCGGTTACAGGGTGCGAGGGTGTTTTCTAAGATCGATCTTCGTTCAGGCTATCATCAGCTGAAGATCAGGGACTCGGATATTATGAAGACTGCATTCAGGACCCGATATGGTCATTATGAGTTTCTTGTGATGTCGTTTGGGCTGACCAACGCCCCAGCAACATTTATGCATCTGATGAGCAGTGTGTTCAGGCCTTATTTGGATTCTTTTGTGATTGTATTCATTGATGACATTCTAGTCTACTCCCGTAGTCAGGAGGAGCATGCTCAACATTTGAGTATTGTGTTGCAGAGATTGAAGGAGGAGAAGCTATATGCTAAATTCTCCAAGTGCGAGTTTTGGCTCGAGTCCGTAGCATTTCGGGGACATGTGGTGTCTCGTGATGGTATTCAGGTTGATCAGAAAAAGATAGAGGCGGTGCAGAGTTGGCCTAGACCGTCCTCAGCTACAGAGATCAGGGGTTTTCTTGGTTTGGCGGGATATTATCGCCGGTTTGTTCAGGGATTTTCATCCATTGCTTCTTCATCGACTAAATTGACCCAGAAGGGTGCACCATTCGTGTGGTCGGATGAGTGCGAGGAGAGCTTTCAGAAGCTCAAGACAGCTTTGACCACAGCTCCAGTGTTAGTATTTCCATCAGCTACAGGTTCATATACTATTTATTGTGATGCCTCGAGAGTGGGGATAGGTTGTGTGTTGATGCAGGAAGGTAAGGTGATTGCTTATGCTTCTCGGCAGTTGAAGCCACACGAGAAGAACTATCCTGTTCATGATTTGGAGCTAGCCGCCATTGTTCATGCCTTGAAGATTTGGAGGCACTATTTGTATGGTGTGTCTTGTGAGGTGTATACCGACCATCGTAGTCTCCAGCACTTGTTCAAACAGAAAGACCTTAATTTGAGACAACGGAGATGGCTTGAGTTGTTGAAGGATTATGACATTACTATATTATATCATCCGGGTAAGGCCAACGTGGTGGCCGATGCTTTGAGCCGGAAGGCGGTCAGCATGGGGAGCTTGGCATATATTCCAGCTGAGGAGAGGCCATTTGCTCATGATGTTCAGGTGCTAGCCAATCGGCTAGTGAGGTTAGATATTTCGGAGCCCAGCAAGGTATTGGCTTGTGTTGTATCTCGGTCATCTCTATATGATCGTATTCGTGAGCGCCAGTATGATGATCCACATTTGGCTGTCCTTAGGGACGGAGTTCAGCATGATGATGCTAGAGATGTCACCATTGACAGTGACGGCGTATTGAGGATGCAAGGCCGGATATGTGTGCCCAATGTTGATAGCCTTCGTGAGTTGATTCTGGAGGAGGCCCATAGCTCGCGGTATTCTATCCATCCAGGAGCCGCTAAGATGTATCAAGATTTGAAACAACGCTATTGGTGGAGAAAGATGAAAATGGACATTGTCATACATGTAGCACGGTGCCTCAACTGTCAGCAGGTTAAGTACGAGCATCGGAGGCCCGGCGGTGTATTTCAGCGCATTGTTATTCCCGAGTGGAAATGGGAGAGGATCACTATGGACTTTGTTACTTGGACTCCCTCGGACGGCGAGGAAGTTTGATTCTGTATGGGTGATTGTGGATAGACTGACCAAGTCAGCTCACTTCATTCCAGTTAGTACTACCTACTCATCGGAGCGGTTGGCAGCAATCTTTATTCGAGAGATTGTTCGGTTGCATGGAGTCCCAGTGTCTATCATATCCGACAGGGGTACTCAGTTCACTTCTCAGTTTTGGAGAGTATTTAAGCGAGAGATGGGTACACGGGTTGAGTTGAGTACAGCATTTCACCCCCAGACAGATGGGCAGTCTGAGCGTACTATTCAGATTCTGGAGGATATGTTGCGAGCATATGTGATTGACTTTGGTGGTTCGTGGAACGAGTTCCTACCACTTGCTGAGTTTGCCTACAATAACAGTTATCAGTCGAGTATTCAGATGGCCCCGTATGAGGCATTGTATGGCAGGCGGTGTAGATCCCCCGTGGGATGGTTTGAGCCTGGTGAGGTTAGATTGATAGGGACTGAGTTAGTCCAGGATGCTCCGGATAGAGCAAAGTTGATCCAGGAGAGGCTTCGTACAGCACAGTCTCGTCAGAAGAGTTATGCGGACCGTAGAGTTCGAGAGTTGTCTTTCATGGTTGGTGACAGAGTATTGTTGAAGGTTTCACCCATGAAGGGTGTCATGAGGTTTGGGAAGAAAGGAAAGTTGAGTCCCAGGTACATTGGTCCTTTTGAGATACTTAGGAGGGTTGGAGAGGTGGCATACGAGTTAGCCTTGCCGCCCAGCTTATCTAGCGTTCATCCAGTATTCCATGTGTCTATGCTCCGGAAGTACATTGGAGATCCGTCTCATGTATTAGACTTCAGTACCATTCAGCTTGATGGTGATCTATCCTATGATGTGGAGCCTATTGCTATTTTGGGTCGTCGGGTGAGAAAATTGAGGTCTAAGGAGATTGCGTCAGTTAAGGTTCAGTGGAGAGGTCGAACCATGGAAGAGGCCACTTGGGAGATCGAGCGGGAGATGCGGAGCAGATATCCTCACTTGTTTGAGACTTCAGGTATGTTTCTTGACCCGCTCGAGGACGAGCGTTTGCCTAAGAGGGGGAGAATGTGATGACCCGGCCCGTCGCCACGGGAATTACCACCCCGTTATGTTGAAATTGTATGTTTTATGCTTTTATATCAGTGTTAAAGTCTATCGGGTGATTTAGGAGTGATTTGGATTGAAAATGAGGCATATAGCCTTTTTAAAGGAGACTTGAATAAGAAAAGTCAACCTGGAGTTGACTATTTGGTTAGAGGGCTCGGAATCAGGTTCTGATGATTCGGTTAGTTCCGGGAGGTGATTTGTGACTTAGGGGAACGATCGGAATTGAATTTGGAGGCCCGGTATAGAAATAGGCTTGAATTGGCTAAGGTTGAATTTTGGCGAAATCCGAACGGTAGGTGAGATTTTGATCCGGGGGTCGGAATGGAATTCCGACAGCTGCAGTAGCTCCGTTAGGTGATTTTGGATGTGCCTGCAAAATTTCAGGTCATTCGGACGTCGTTTAGTCGGGTTTTTGATTGATTGTGTAATTCGGAATGTTTTAAGGAATTTAGGCTTGAATTCGATGTGAATTATGGGTTTTGGTGTTATTAGACGTGTTTTGAGGATTGGAGCAAGTTCGAATAAGGTATCAAGATGTGTTGGTGTGTTTGGATGAAGTCCCGGGGGCCTCGGGGTGTTTTCGGATGGTTAAACGGGAGAAAATGTGGAAAATTGCAGGTTTTTGAGTCTGTTCTGTTGTTTTCGCTCTTGCGGAAATGGGAGCGCAGGAGCGAGTCCGCAGGAGCGGACATGAAGGCGCAGAAGCGGGATAGACCGCTGAAGCGGAGCCTGGCCCGCAGGGGCGGCTTCGCTGGAGCGAGTGGGCGATCGCAGAAGCGGTCCTGAGGCGTGATGGGGAGGTCCGCAGAAGCGGGTGGTTGATCGCGTAGGCGAGTCCGCAGGAGCGGACTCTTGATCGCAGAGGCGGAAAGGACCGCAGGAGCGGATGAAAATCCGCAGAAGCGGACTCGTAGGAGCGGTCCTTGGATCGCTGGTGCGGAAATGGCCAAAAGGGCCTGGGTTCGCAGAAGCGACCAATAGGTCGCAGAAGCGGTTCCGCAGGGGCGGAAAATGGTCCGCAGAAGCGAAAATCGCAGTGAATTAATTGTATCAGAAGTTAGAAAATTTCAGAAACATTTCACACATTTGGGTCTCGGCTTTAGAGGCGATTTGGGCGATTTTGAAGAGAAACTCAAGGGAAATCATCAGGTAATCAACTATGAACTTAAACTATGATTAGTATTGATAATATTATGCAATTATATCATGAAAATGGAGGAATTTGGGGTAATTTATGGAGGATTTAGCCCTAGGCTTGAACTTTAGAAAATCAAGGTTTTGAATGGGCAAATGGAGTCCGAATTTGGTAAAATTGATATGCTTAGACTCGTATTAAGATGAGGGTTCCGAATATGTGACTTTCGTGATTTTTCGACAAGCGTACCGAAAGTCGGGTTTTGACAACTTTGGGAATTTTGATGTAAATTGAGTTGTTTTGATTGGGTGTCGTCCCATTGGCCTAATTTGTTGTGTTTCTACTGTATTTGATCAAATTCTACGCGTGCGGAGCTTGATTCTCGTGGCAAGGGCATTTCGGAGTAGTCGTCGCACTGTATTGAGGTGAGTAATAGATGTGGGTGATGACCAGCGGGTTCGAAACCCCGGTATACCATTTTGTGACGCTGTATAGCGGCGAGACTCGTACTCTCTTGTGAGTGCGAGGTCGATTGTGATTGGGGACTATGGCTTAGTCCGACTTGTTGATACTGTATTATGATATTAGGCTATTCTTGAGCCGTCGAACCTCCTTCTCGGATGGTTGCATATTATATATTGTGATAATGGCCACTCTTGAGCCGAGGAACCCCCTTCTTGGGCGATTGAGTATACATGTGGGCCGTGAGCCAGTTATTGGATCCAGCGAGCATCGTTATCATTGTCTTATCATATTGACATGCTAGTTCACTACTAGTCCGCAGCTATTTCTGTTATCATGTTATTTCCAAAATCTCTGGAACTTGATATTTCTGTTTTCAACTGAAAAATGATAAAAGATGTTTTCAAAAACTACTTTTGAGCCTGCGAGGCTGTATCTGCATATTAGTCGACTAGTAGTGGATCGGGTTGCGCGCCGCAGCGAGATATATGTTGGATCGGAATGCACGCTGCAGGAATATCTCTATGAGATGTGGAGCCCCTCCGGAGTCTGAACCCCCACAGTGAGCACGGGTACCCAAATTGGATCGGGCTACGCGTCGTAGCGGTCATATCATGCATTGCATTGCATTTAGCTACATCTTCTAGCTGTTATACTGTTTTGCTGGTACTTGTTGGTACAGGTACAGTTGATATTGATTTTGTGACAGGGTATTTGATTACAACATTACATAGTGCTTTATTGCGGATTTCTTATCTGCGCTGTCTTACCCTTGTTTATTACCACTGAGTCTGGCAGTAGTCATTTTACTCCCTGCACCTTGTGTGCAGATCCAGGTACCTCTCAGCAGTGATCCAGTAGCTGTGCGAGGCGACGTTTGTGGATATTCGAGGTAGGTGCAGAGTCCGCAGGACCCGATATTCCTTCTTACTGTCTTGATTTTGTATTGACTTTTCTTTCCGCACTTGGTATCTTGTAAACCTTTATACACTCATGTTCAGTAGAGGCTCATGACTCTTGACCCTTCGGTCTATGGGAGTTGATGTATTATGGGACTTGGTTCCCTGTTTTCGTTATATGTATCGCTATTGCTTCGTGATTTGATATGCCTAAATGGGCAAAAGAGAGCTTCTAGCTCCGTTTTTGTTATTGATTGGTCAGGCTGGCTTAGCAATGTGCTGGGCGCCATCACGACCAGATTTGGGGTTGTGACACATATTTGCTTATATAATCCCCCCCCCCCCCCCTCCCTCTCTTCAAATCTAAAAGTTATACTATTTATAGTACTTACTAGAGTATAAATTTAGATAAAATCAAGATTTATAGACTATATTAACATAAGGAGCCTCGCGTTAGAGGGGAGTGTGCTACATTAGCATGAATAAATTATACACGCTCTCTTATGGTATGTAGAAGCGCTTAAAACGCTCGTAGCTTCATAACAATCTCAATATTCTGAATCCCCATGAACCTTGAACGGTATATAGGGTACACCTTCAGGCTTTATCATCTCCCACTACGCTCTTTCACAAGTTGCTATTTTCCCAATGCCTACTCCATTTCTTCTAAATAGAAGAAGCTACATTATATTCCAGCAAATATCCACTTAAACCTACCCTCGCCTAGAAGAAATGGACCACCTATTTAACTCCCTTATTTTTTCTAAAAAAGCACGCTAGCTATCTCAATCTTACCAGTTAAAGTACTTGATAATCATATTATATCACATAGGCCATCTTCTTCTGTTAAAAGTACTTTCATAGCTAAATATTCACCATAACCTCTAGTCTCATGCTTTTAATTTGTAGGTGACTGCAATTTCTCTAGTAAAATGGGTCAAGCACTATATTGTTTTGTTAGCTTGATTATTCTCATACTCTTGTTTGTTGTCCAGACGAGATACTTCTTTCATATTTTGGTTGTTGCCTTTATTACTGTGAAATTGATTGATTCAAGGGGCATAACTGTTGGGGTTGTATTTCGTGTTTTTGGAGTGCGTCTACGTATTTCTGGTATGCTTTGCTGAAGTATGGGAAGAGGACTGAGACTGTGATAGAAAGACTGGTTGGAGGTCATCGTGGTGCTTGGATTTATTTTCTCAACAGTGGTCTATATTGGGAGATATATTTTATACGAGGATAATAATTGGGTGATAAGTTATGTCTGTACCGTTTATCTATTCATTGTTGTCTTGATGGTTCTCTCTGCACGTAAAATAGATACTATTATCATCGCCTGTAAGATTGGTAAAACATGTGTCTACTCAGCTTTGATTTTTTTCAACAAGGGATGTTTGCATGATTTTATCTCTCTTTTCTCCGCCGTCATTGCCGGTTATATCTACTTGTACAGATCTCTAATATATATGCCACTCACAACATATAACCATAAGATTTTCTTAGGTGTTCTGTTATAATGATTTACGACAACATCGGTTGCTACCTGATTGGGTATGATATTAATATGTCCATTAAATATTAAATTTTCTTAACGTTTTGTCCACTCGATGAGTTTTTTCTTGTTCTGCAATTTGGTTGGAGTTGTGGTGCTCAGTTGAGGTCAGCTCATCTTTTACCTATATGTTTGATACTTGTCGAAGTTGAAAAAATTTCATGACCCAACAATTCTTGAAGTATTTTTGGTTATTTTGGGGGCATTTAGGTATTAATAAATGTCATTCTCTTATTAACGAATGCTCCTAAAAAAGAATATTTTAAACTTATATGTATTTTGTTTTTTACCTAATGGCATGTAGATGTTACTTTCGTTGAAATTATAGCATGTCGGTGGATTTAAACCTTTGTATGATAACGAGCAAGCTTTATTTTTGAGTTTATAAATGACCATATATTTGCTTATATAATTTTTTTTTTCTAAAATCTAAAAGTTATACTATTAGAAAGTACTTAATAGAGTATATATTTTGACCTGAATCAAGCTTTATAGGCTATATTAACTTGATGAGCCTCAGGGAGTTTAATATTATAGCACCCAAAATTTATATTTGCGATCTTAGGATATATAGCAACATTTAAAAGGCTCGTAACTCCATAACAATCCCAATATTTTGAATCCCCATAAACCTTGAACGATATATAAAATACATCATCTCCCACTACTCTCTTTCACAAACTCATTTTTTTCTATTGCCTACTCTATTTTGTCTAAATAAAGAAGTTATACCATATTATAGTAGATATTCACTTAAAACTACCCTCGTCTAGAAAGAAGTGGACCAACTATTTACCCCCTTATTTCCTCTAGAAAAGAGCACTAGCTAGATTAAATCTCACTAACTAAAGGAATTGCAATTCATATCACATCACATAGACCTTCTTCTTCAGTTAAAAGTACTTTCACAGCTGAATAATAATCATAACCTGTAGTCTCATCCTTTAAAATTGTAGGCGACGACATATTTTCCAGCGAAATGGGCCGAGCGCCATATTTTTATATTGGCTTGTTTATTCTCATGCTCTTTTTTGTGATCCAGGCAACATATTTCTTTCATGTTTTGGTCATCACTCTTGTTGCTATGAAAATGACTGATTCATGGGGCATAACTATTGGGGTTGCATTTTCTATTTTTGGGAGTGCTTCTACGTATTTCTAGTATGCTGTGGTGAAGTTTGGGAATATGGATGGAAGCATTTAAGTATTACTGAATATCATTCTCTTGTTCATGACCCAACAATACTTGAAGTATTTTTGGTTATTTTGGAAGCATTTAAGTATTACTGAATATCATTCTCTTGTTAACAAATTCTTCTGATAAAAAGAATTTGCTGAACCCATGCTTATTTTTTGTGTATTTTTTTCCTTAACGGTATGTAGGCCTTAGTTGCTTTGAAATTATAATATATTAGCAGAAATGCACCTGTGATATATTAAAATATCTTTCACCGGAGAAATTGGAAGGAAATTGATAGGGATGAATATGTTCTAAAAGTTATACTATTCAAAAGAATTTAATAGAGTATAAATTTTGACCAAATCAAGCTTTATAGGCTATGTTAACATAAAGAGCCTCACGTTAGAGGGCAGTGTGCTACTATAGCACGAATAAATTATACACGCACTCTTAAGATATATATAATCATTTAGAAAGCTCGTAGCTCCATAACAATTCTAATATTCCAAATCCCCATAAACCTTGAATGGTATACAAAGTACACTTTCACTTTTTTTCACAAACTCTATATTTCCAATGCTAACTTTATTTTCTCTAAATAGAAGAAGCTACACAGTATTCCAGTAGATATCCACTTAAAATCACCCTCATTTAGAGAGAAATGGACCACCTATTTACCTCCCTTATTTTTCAAGAAAAGCACGTTAGTTAGCTAAAATCTCACTAGCTAAAGGACTCGCTAATCATATTATATCATAGTACCCTTCTTTAATTAAAAGTACGTTCATAGCTAAATAATCACAATAACCTATCAACTCATTATATGAATTTTTAGGTGACCAAAATTCTCCAAAGAAATGGGTGTAGGTACATTGGCTTGTTTATTCTCATGCTCTTATTTTGTTTTCTATATAGAATACTTCTTTCATCTTTTGGTTGTTGCTCCTATTGTTGTGAAATTGATTGGTTCATGGGAAATAACTGTTGGGGTCGCATTTTCAGTTATTGGGAGTGAGTTTATGTATTCTGGTATGCTTTGTTGAAGTATGAAAATAGGGCCGAGACTGTGATAAAAAGACAGATTGGAGGTCGGCATGGAGCTTGGATTGAGTTTCTCTCGACAGTGATCCGAATTGGGAGATATCTTTTATATGAGGATAATAATTGGGTGATATGTTATGTTTGTACTGTTTATCTATTCTTTGTTATCTTGATGGATCTCTTTGCACGTATAATAGATACTTGTAACGACTCATTTTAAGAATTTATGAACCAAATCCCTATTAACTACTTTCCTAAGTTTATTTATGCCATTTTGGTTTGTCGGCATGTTCGGTATTAGGATTCAGGGTGTTTTGGGACATTTAGTCCTGAATGAGAGATTAATAGTTGAAAAATGGCCCGTATTCGGAATAGTGTGAAGACGACCTCAGAATGGAAATCCGATGATTTCGTTAGCTCCGTTGGTGATTCGGGGTTGGGAGCTTGTTCGGAATGTATTTTAGAAGTCCGTAGCTAATTTACGCTTGAATTGGCGAAGTTAGTATTTTGGCGATTTTCGGTTGATAGGTGATATTTTGATCCGGGAGTCAAAATGGAATTATGAGAGTTTCTGTAGCTTCGTTGGGTGTTTTGGGATATGGCCGCAAAATTTTAGGTCATTCAAACGTGGTTTCGTTGGGTTTCTGATCGAATATGAGTTTTGGAAGAATTTGATCAATTTAGACTTGAATCCGTGGTAATTTAATGATTTTAGTGTTGTTGAATGCGTTTTGACGATTGAAACAAGTTTGAATGATGTTATAAGAGGTGTTGGTACTTTTAGTTGAGGTTGTAACGACCCGACTCGTCCTTACGAGAGTTATCGTCCCATTTTCTTTATTTAACACTTCAATATGCTTATTTATATGTGTTAGGAAAGTTAGAAGCAAATCGGAAGGAGTTTAGATAGAAATGAGGCCATAAACCTCTTTTATGAAAAGGATAGTTTGGAAAAGTCAACCGAATGTTGACCGATGAGTTAGATAGCTTGGAATCGAATTCTGATGATTCGACTAGTTTTGGGGGAACATTTATGACTTGGGAGAGCAATCAGAATCAAATTCAGAGGTCCGGTGAAGTTTTAGGCTTGAATTGGCTAAGGTTGAATTTTGGCGAAATCCGAACGGTAGGTGAGATTTTGATCCGGGGCTCGGAATGAAATTCTGAGAGTTGCAGTAGCTCCGTTAGGTGATTTTGGATATGCGTGCAAAATTTCAGGTCATTCAGAGGTGTTTAGGTCGGGTTTTGGATCGAATGTTAGTTTCGTAAGTTTTGAAGAAACTTAGGCTTGAATCTATGTAAAAAAGGTGATTTTGATTTTTACGATGGTGTTTTTATGTTACGAGTAAGCTTGAATGAGGTAATGTGATGTATCTGTGGTTTTAGTTGAGGTCCCGGGGGTCTCGGGATCATTTCGGATGGCCAACGGGCAAGTTTTGATCATCAAAATGCAGCATAAAATTGGAGTCAGCTATTATTCTATGCGATCGCATAGACAGGATTTCGATCGCATAGAAGGGTCTAAAGGGGCGAAGAATTAACACTATGCGATCGCGTGAAGGGTATTGCGATCGCATAGGTTGCTGAGTCTGTGCAATGCGATCGCGTAAGCTTGGGTGCGATCGCGGAGGGTAAGGGTGCGAAGCTATGCGATCACATGGCTAGGCCTGCGATCGCAAAGAATAAAATTAAGGCCAGGAAGATTTGCTCTATACGATCGCAATAGTGGGCCTGTGATCGCATAGAAGGCGACGACTGTGCAGAAAACAGATTAATTAAACTTCAGACGCGACCCTAATCATTATTTCACTAATTTCACTTTGTTTAGAGAGGGTTTTGGGAGCTGTGAAGAGAGGAATAAATGGGGTAACATTGGAGGTAAGTTTCTTGACTTAAAACACGATTATATGGTAGAATTAACATCAAAACTCATGAATTTGGGAAGAAATTGTGACGAATTAGGGCCTAGGTTTTGAAAACGAAATTTTGACTTTAAAAAGTCCATTTGAACTCCGATTTCGATAAATTTTATATGCACGAACTTGTGGCGAGATGAGGAATACGTTGGTATGAATTTTGGAATTTTTCGAGAAGTGGGCCCGGGGTTCGGGTTTTACCAACTTGGTGCATTATTGCGTATTTCGTGTAAATTGAATTGGGTTATGTTTATTTGACCCGTATTTGATATAATTGTTGTGGTTTGAATAGATTCTACACACGATGCGGCGAATTCAAAAGAAAAAGGCATCGCAGATGAGTCCACGACAGGCTAGAGGTGAGTAGTTTGTGTATATGGTAGCCTGCGGGTTTGAAACCCCGGCTTAGCACATTATGACGCTAGTAGGGAGTGGCTCGCACCCCGTGGTAGGTGCGGGATTGATTGTGACTAGGGATTGAGACTTAGTCTATCCTGCATATGAATAACATGATATATGTGGTTGAAACACACACTGTGTTTGATATATTTGTGGGCTGTAAGCCACGTTTGGGGCCTTGTGCCGACCTGTATTATCCCTAGGGATAGTTATATATGTGATAACTCTATTTGCTTATCATTGATCTCAGTCCTGGTTTGATATCACCATGTTGAAATGCTAAGTCACCTATTTTTGTAAAATTAAATAAGAATTAAAGCATTTTTATAATTAACGAACTGGAACCTGGAATTAAATAAATTGAACTATTGTATGACTCATATGCATGTTGTGGATTGAGGATGTGTAACGACCCAGCCAGTCGTTTTGAGCTACGACGCGTCATTCAGCAGTTTGAGGCCATGAGCAGCTTCATCTCAGGTATATTGACTTGTGTGTATGGTCAGAATTAAAATTCAAGAAGTTTGGAGTGAAATTTAAATGAAAATTCTCATTTCCGAAGCTTAAAATTGAAGAAATGAACTAGGATTGAAATTTTGAGTATACGACCTCAAAATTGGGATCTAAAGGTTCCAACAGGTTCATATGATGATTTCGGACTTGGGCGTATGCCCGGATCGGGTTTTGGATAACCCGTGAGCATTTTGGCGCATATTATGGAAGATAGCATTTTAGAAGAAATTGCATCAGTTTGGCTTCAAAAGCATTTTAGTGTTATTGATGTCCGTTTGGGATTCCGAGACTGGGAGTAGCTCCTTATGGTTATTCTGGATTTAGGAGCGCAATCGGAAGTGAATTCGGAGGTCCGTAGGTCATTTTGGAGTCGTTTGGCTAAAGATAGAAAATTAAAGGTTTTTGAGAAAATTTGACCGGAAGTGGAAATTTTGATATCGGACTCGAAATGCAAATCTTATGGTTCGGATAGCTTCGTTAGGTGATTTGGGACTTAGGAGTGTGTCCGGAATATTTTTGTGATGACCGGTGTAGAATTAAGCTTGAATTAGCAAAGTTAGTATTTTGGCGAATTCCGGTTGATAGGTGAAATTTTTATCTGACGATCGGAATGGAATTCTAAAAATTTCTGTTGCCCTGTTATGCCATTTTGGACTTGTGTGCAAAATTTGAAGTCAATCGGACTTGATTTGATAGGTTTCGGCATCGGAAATAGAAGTTGGAAACTTCAAAGTTCATCAAGCTTGGATTGGAGGTTAATTCATAATTTTTGCATTGTTTGATGTGATTTTAGGCCTCGAGCGAGTCCATAATGTGTTTTGGGACTGGTTGGTGTTATTGGTCGGGGTCTCGGGGGTCTCGGATGTGTTTCGGATGCCCAACGGGTATGTTTTGGAAACTTTTTGCCGTTTTGAGCATAAATGTAATGATCCAAAGGTCTAATTTTAGTTCTAGAGATCCAAATTTGATTTCGAGACTTCGAGAATTTAAATCATGAATTATAGGACTGATCTGGAAATTTTGGTTTAATTTCATCGAGTCGCGATTGTGTTTTTGACGCGAAATGTGAGTTAATTATTTAACGAGCGAAATTGATGTTAGACTGAGTAAATGAGATCCAAATTCAGTTTTTTTTTAACCACTGGATCCGTATCGAAATTACGGAGCCATAGGAAAATGAATCGTCGAATTTCGAGTTCGTATGATGGAGTTAGGACCATTTAGGTGCAAAATGGCTGTGCTGCAATTTTTTTTGAAAAAGCTGCTACATTTATGAATAGTGCACAGTAACCGCGCGGGTGAACAATGAACAGTGTCCCACGCGCACGAAAATTCTGGGCAGTATATCCGCGAATTTTGGGTCATTTTCCTCCATTTTTTGCGAGCAACTTGAGAACTTTTGGACAGAAATTGACGAGGAATCGCTGGGATATCATCGGGAAATCATCGGGGGTAAGTTTCTTGGCCTTAATTTGTTAGTTTATCGTGAAATCCGTGATTATTTCACTGTTAGTGGAGGATTAATGGAGGGTTTTAGCTCTAGGCCTAAATTATAGAAAATCATTAATTTGAATGGGCAAACGGAGTCCGATTTTGATAAATTTTATATGCACGGACTCGTGTTGAGATAAGGAACCCGAATATATAACTTTCGTAATTTTTCGAGAAGCGTACCGAAAGTCGGGTTTTGGCAACTTGTGGGTTTTGGTGTATTTTGAATTGTTTCGATTGGGTAATGCCGAATTGGCCAATTTTGATGTAATTCTACTGATTTTTATCAGATACTACACCTGTGGAGGTCGATATTTGTGGCAAGATAGTTGTCTCTTAGTGGTTTTGTGCCGGAGTCAAGGTAAGTGGCTTGTCTAACCTCGTGTGGGGGAACTTTCACCCCTAGGATATTATGTGATAATTTAAATGCCTTGTACGCGAGGTGACGGGCATGTACATGCGCTGGTTGTTGTAACACATACTTTACTTGAATCGTCAAATTCGTGATATTCCTGTTCTTAGTTGATTAATTTATGATGTTTACCTAGCATTCGTTAGGGAAGCATGATTAGATAGGATTTATCTGTCTAATTGCCAAATTGTCTTACTTGAATATCTTGATAATTGTTAGCACTAGTTTTCGGTGAAGTTGTAGTTAAGCATATTATGTTTTCTCTGTGCGTTTTCTTTATTTGTTGTGTTGGTGGACTACGGGTTCAATTCCCGGAGATCCAAGGGCTGCGGGTTCGATTCCCGGAGACCCGGAGTTTATTGATATATTATTGAGATATGGACTGCGGGTTCGATTCCCGGAGATCCTGAGTTATTGGTAGGGACTGCGGGTTCGATTCCCGGAGATCCTGAGTTATTGGTAGGGACTGCGGGTTCGATTCCCGGAGATCCTGAGTTATTGGTAGGGACTGCGGGTTCGATTCCCGGAGATCCTGAGTTATTGGTAGGAACTGCGGGTTCGATTCCCGAAGATCCTGAGCTATTGATATATTATTGAGACATGGGCTGCGGGTTCAATTCCCAGAGACCCAGGGGGTATTGTTGATGGGACTGTGGGTTCAATTCCCACAGGTCCTGGACTTATTAATTGAGTTTGTTACTTGTTGTTAGCTTGATTGTAGACGGTTGCAGTAATCACTTTATTGTTGTTATTTCAGAATTATTATTATTTAAACTACTTATTATTGTTATTATCATTTTGTAATTGTTCTCTCAGTAGGGCCATGACCTTCCTCGTCACTACTCCATCGAGGTTAGGCTTGGCACTTACCGAGTACCGTCGTGGTGTACTCATGCTACTCTTTTGCACACTTTTGTTGTGCAGATCCAGGTATATCAGGACAGGCTCATACTAGGTGATTCAGCAGTACATTTGGAGACCTCGAGGTATGATCTGCTACGTCCGCGGATCCGGAGGCCCTCCTTCTATTCTGATAGTATTAGTAGATGTTTTCCTTCATTTCGTTGTTAGATACTCTTTACACATAGAGCCACGGTTGTATACTCTCTTTTAGTCTGTGTTGCCCGTGGGATTCCGGGTCTTGGTGGTGTTTTATAGAGTGTGTTTGACGGGTGTATGTGCCAAGCGGCACAGATTACATTTCCTTTTTATATTATTTTTTCGCTATTTATTATTTAATGTTCATAAACTTGTATATTCCGCAACGTGTTAGGCTTACCTAGTCGTGGGGACTGGGTGCCGTCATGACATGTTCACGATTGGTGAACTAGGGTCGTGACAAGTTGGTATCAGAGCTCTAGGTTCGTAGGAGTCACGGGACACAGGACCGGTTACTTAGATTCTCGCTGATCGATACGGAGACGTCTGTATTTATCTACGAGGGGCTATGTAACTGTTTAGGAAACTCTTCAATTCTTTGAATTCCTTATCGTGCGCCATTTATTCGGTTGGAGCCTATGTCATATGTTCTTTTGCATCCACTCGTGTATTGAAATTTCGCGCTCGGTATCAAGTATGCGCCGACGGTTCGTGACGCTGCAGAAGGATTTCAAGGGAGTCAAGAATTTGCTCAACCATTATTACCGCGTGTCATCCATATCGATAATGCAAGAGAATTAAGAGATCTTCAATTGTGCACATGGGGGTGCACTAGGTTCTGACATTCGGTAGATAAGTACAGTCTTGAGAAGATTTACTTAACTGCCTAATCGTCACGGTAATGATAGAATCACAAGGTGGATATAGATCTAAAGATAGTTGGTGGTAATAAAGACTATATGGTTCACATGAGATATCTATTTAGCGAAGGATTCAGCCAGCAGAGATACTGGGGAAATGAGTTTAGTTGTCTTAAGAAGGACATGTACCAAACGAATGTCTTGGGCTTGTCTTATGATGAAGACGTATGAATGTTAAAAGCTAGTATCATGGATTAGCAAGATGTACCTTAAGGCTTCGTGCCAAGTGAAAGAATTTCACTATCAACGATCAAATTATGGGTCATGTATCATATCAGATTTGGCCTGCGATGTATCTAGGTGCTATTCAAAACGTTCTTGAAAACTTGCGGATGGGCAAGAGTTGAGGCTCGTATGGTACGATGTTGGGACTTTTGATGTCCCTGTGTCCCTAATAAACTCTACATTTTATTATCAACAGGGAAAAAGCTTCGACAAAGGCTACATGGTGCTTCATAGGCGTGTGAGAATCATAGTATGTTTTAAGATGTCATCGATAGAGAATGCTCGGTGCATGGAGCGGGGTGATGTTTGGTTGTATTGGAATGAGGTCATACCCTATGGTGTCAGAGTGCTAATAGAGCATAGGTGGTTATGTTCGTTGGATCAAGTGAACTGCAGTTGAATAAGAGTAAATGACTTGAGAGAACGGTTCTAATGTGTTTGAGAGTTGTGTAATAGTGGCCTTGAGCTAAGTGGGAGAGTCCCACCGCTTACGATTGGGTCGCATGGTTAATTACCTGCGTGAATTCTGGGTATTAGCATTAATGGGCTATTACAGCTACAGAAAAGGACCATGAGTGGTAATTGAGTATATGAATTGTTGAATGCATGTTATGGCTAGCCTTACTGGCTCATATTTAAACTTGAGGGAAAATTCGTGATTTATGCCTCGTATAGGTGCATGCTTCGAGGGAAGTGATCCCGTTGGGTGTTTTATTGAGAGGGTATTCATATGTTATAAAATTGAGTAGAGTTGGTTGCATATTAGGAAAAGTCAGGGCTGGATGGCTCTCAATAGAGGTCCTAGTGAATTCAAGAGGTAAAGTGTGGTGCCTGATAATACTGAGACTACAAGTACAGTTGGGAGTCAAATTTTTGAAGCAACTTACGAAGAAGGGCACAACACGTTCTATGATGTTTTAACTTGTGGTGTAGTATTTGAGAGACATGAAATGGCCGTCATTTTGGAGATAGCACGGCCTTATGATTTAAGGTCACTCGGGGTGAGTGCGGTTGGAAAAAGTTAGGTATTGAAGGGAGATATTAACATTTCTAAGGCAAACCAGGATAAACTGGAAGGAAGTAGATTGATTAGCCATAGTTGAGTTGGCATATTGATGTCAATGATCGGTTCATGCAACATGATCGAGTTATGCATGTGATTGTGGCGGTGCATTTGAGGCTTGTCGGCCGCAGTGATTGATGGCATTCTTAAGTATTCTTCTGTTAGGGCCTGTTATGAGTAGGCGAACCTTGGAAAGGGTTATGTTGGCTTGGACCACTACTTAGAGATTGGCATATTCAACTGTTATGAGAACTCCCCTGTGTGTTGCTATAGTTCTCCTGAAATGAGTTAAATGGAAGGTCTTATGGGATAAAGTATTAGCCTATTGCCAGTTCTAGAGTTGTGATGGAAATCGTGTCTATCGTATATCGGCACATGAGGTGCAATGAGTGGTATGGAATTTGAAGTAAGAACCAAGGTCGCAGTTTGGTCAATGAATGTGATATAAAGAGCTCGGATGAGCAGGAAAGGAGTTTCAGTGTTTGAGTTAGATGGGTATTAACGTCAGTATCACTTGAGATCAGTGTTCTGTGGGAAAGGCTTTGCATCCCGGTTAGGGACTCTTGATCGCTTTTCACTGTTAGTGCAGCCGGTGGTTTGAATATGTAGGCCCGTTTAATTATTCGAAAGATGGTGGGAGCTTGTCCCACAAGAAGATTGTATAGGTGTGACATGTAGTCACTAGATTGGTTAGACATTTAAACCAAGTATGAGGATTTTAGTGATATCATCCATTTGAGAATTTATGCCTAGAGGGCACTCTGCTTATTGGGTTATAGACCTGTGAAATATTATTGACTTAGCTTGGCACGACCAGGATAGATTTAAGGCCGGTGGATAGATTTAAATGTGGAAGTGAGCCTTGCGTCAGGCCGGTTGTGTTTCTTCCAGCAATGTGCCCTTTATGGAGGGATGGTCGCGGTCTTATTTCGCGGTTAGTTGATTCATGTAAAGATATATTGCGCCGTATGAGTGTGAGACGGCTTGGTAAGTTCCTTATGTGTTGAGGTTCCGCTCAGTGGTGATGTTATATGAGCATGATGGCTCTCAAGACTCAAATAATATATCGCACATCAGTTGTGCTTGATAACGCTATATGTTTCCTTGTGTCTGATATCATGCACCTTAGTGTGCTTATGATTGATATTCAGCATTTTGATGTGATGAGCTATTCAGCTCGATGTATGGCTCCTTGTGTGAGTTTTATACAGGGATCGGGTGGCACGCCACCATGGTTATATTGTTTGGATCGGGTGGCACGCTGCCATGGTTATATTGTTTGGATCGGGTGGCACACCGCCATGGTTATATTGTTTGGATCGGGTGGCACGCCGCCATGGGTATATTTTTGGGATCGGGTTGCACGCCGCAACAGTGTGATGTTTATTTCAGTGTCAATAATTGCTTTTATGTGTTCTGTTTCCTATTTTTCTAAGGAAGTCCATGTTAGTGTGAGAGTTGAACAGTTCTCTCTAGTGTTCGCCTTCCTTTTGTATCACGTACGAATTAGTAGCCTATTGGCACATTGTGTCATCTTGCAGGACTTTTGATTATGTCCGAGGTGGCTTATCGCCTGAGCAGTTCGTAATGGTTGAGGTGAGATCATTGAATTCGAGATCAGTGTAATCTGAGCATATGAAATAAATGAAGGGTCTAAGACCATTGTTTAGTTCAGAATAAGGTAATGGTTCTTGTCAAAAGTATAGACTGAATGATTTGTTGACTTGGCAACTAAATATGTATTCCGGCACATCTCTTCCGTCGTATCGGTGTTGTAAAAGCTAGAGCAAGACCTATGTAGGTCATGAGATGCAATGAGAGCATCAGATTTGTGGAATTTCGACTATTATATTTAAAGAATATTATTGTGGTCCCATGAGTAAAGTGATGCAAAGTGTGACTTCAACAAAGTTATGCAGTCATGTATGGGTACAGCGTGTGAAGAATGATATGGTGGTCGTATGATGGAAACATGCTAGGCAGGAAATTCCGGATGTTGGAATTGGGTCTAATGGCTTATTTACTCGAATAAAGGAGTATGTCTATAGAGTTATCAAGCTAATGTGCTCAAATAAGTTGTGGAAGCGCAGGAAGTTGGATGAGATGTTAAACCAGTGATTTCAGACTACTTCAGTGTAGTTCTCAGCACGTTCGAGGACGAACGTATGTTTAAGTGGGGAAGATTGTAACAACCCAACCGGTCGTTTTGAGCTACGACGCGTCATTCAGCAGTTTGAGGCCATGACCAGCTTCATCTCAGGTATATTGACTTGTGTGTATGGTCAGAATTAAAATTCAAGAAGTTTGGAGTCAAATTTAAATGAGAATTCTCATTTCCGAAGCTTAAAATTGAAGAAATGAACTAGGATTGAAATTTTGATTATACGACCTCGGAATTGGGATCTAAAGGTTCCAACATGTTCATATGATGATTTCAGACTTGGGTGTATGCCCGGATCGGGTTTTGGATAACCCGAGAGCGTTTTGGCGCATATTATGGAAGATAGCATTTTAGAAGAAATTGCATCAGTTTGGCTTAAAATGTGTTTTAGTGTTATTGATGTCCGTTTGGGATTCCGAGATTGGGAATAGCTCCATATGGTTATTATGGATTTGGGAGCGCAATCGGAAGTAAATTCGGAGGTCCGTAGGTCATTTTGGAGTCGTTTGGCTAAAGATAGAAAATTGAAGGTTTTTGAGAAAATTTGACCGGAAGTGGAAATTTTGATATCGGACTCGAGATGCAAATCTTATGGTTTGGATAGCTTCGTTAGGTGATTTGGGACTTAGGAGTGTGTCCGGAATATTTTTGTGATGACCGGTGTAGAATTAAGCTTGAATTGGCAAAGTTAGTACTTTGGCGAATTCCGGTTGATAGCTGAAATTTTGATCCGACGGTCGGAATGGAATTCCAAAAATTTATGTAGCTCTGTTATGTCATTTTGGACTTGTGTGCAAAATTTGAAGTCAATCGGACTTGATTTGATAGGTTTCGAAATCGGAAATAGAAGTTGGAAACTTCAAAGTTCATCAAGCTTGGATTGGAGGTTAATTCATAATTTTTGCATTGTTTGATGTGATTTGAGGCCTCGAGCGAGTCTATAATGTGTTTTGGGACTGGTTGGTGTTATTGGTCGGGGTCTCGGGGGCCTCGGATGTGTTTCGGATGCCCAACGAGTCATTTTTGGAAGATTTTTGCTGTTTTGAGCATAAATGTAATGATCCAAAGGTCTAATTTTAGTTCTAGAGATCCAAATTTTATTTCGAGACTTCGTGAATTTAAATCATGAATTATAGGACTGATCTAGAAATTTTGGTTTAATTTCATCGAGTCGCGATTGGGTTTTTGACGCGAAATGTGAGTTAATTGTTTAACGAGCGAAATTGATGTTAGACTTAGCAAATGAGATCCAAATTCAGTTTTTTAAACCACTGGATCCGTATCGGAATTACGGAGCCATAGGAAAAAGTATCGTCGAATTTCGAGTTTGTATGATGGAGTTAGGACCATTTTGGTGCAAAATGGTTGTGCTGCAATTTTTTTTGAAAAAGCTGCTGCATTTTTTGAATAGTGAACAGTATCCGCGTGTGAACAGTAACCGCGCGGGTGAACAATGATCAGTGTCCCACGCACATGAACAGTGTCCGCGCATGAACAGTACCGACGTAAATTGTGGGCAGTATATTCGCGATTTTTGGGTCATTTTCCTCCATTGTTTTGAGCAACATGAGAGCTTTTGGACAGAAATTGACTGGGAATCGCTGGGATATCATCGGGAAATCATCGGGGGTAAGTTTCTTGGCCTTAATTCGTTAGTTTATCGTGAAATCCGTGATTATTTCACTGTTAATGTTGGATTAATGGGGGGTTTTAGCCCTAGGCCTAAATTATATAAAATTATTTATTTGAATGGGCAAACGGAGTCCAATTTTGATAAATTTTATATGCACGGACTCATGTTGATAAGGAACCCGAATATATAACTTTTGTAATTTTTCGAGAAGCGTACCGAAAGTCGGGTTTTGGCAACATGTGGGTTTTGGTGTATTTTGAATAGTTTCGATTGGGTAATGCCCAATTGGCCTATTTTGATGTTATTCTATTGATTTTTATCAGATACTACACCTGTGGAGGTCGATATTCGTGCAAGAGAGTTGTCTCTTAGTGGTTTTGTGACGACCCAAAGGGTCATCACTTATTTTATTAATTATTTCGAGATTCCTGAGGCCTCGAAAACCTCATTCTATGTTGCCTCGATTTACGTGCACAATCCGAGCATGTAGTCGGAAAGATTTTGTGATAGAAAATATGAATTCTATGAGAAATTTGGATAAAAATGATATTAATATTGATATGGTTGACTTCGGTCAACATTTTTGGTAAACGGATCCGGACCCGAGATTGGATAGTCCCGAGTGGTCCGTAGGAAAATATGGGACTTGGACATGCGTCCGGAGTCGAATTCTGAGGCCTAGAGCCCAAGTTATGAATTTTTCTATGAAATTGTTTTTGATGTAATTGTTAAAGGAAATGAATTAATTGACCTTGGTATGTGGCTCGTATTTTGGTTCCGACACCCGGTACAAGTCTTAAATATTATATATGTGATTTCTGTAAAGTTTGGTGACATTCGGATGTCGTTTGAGATGTTTTGGACCTTAAGTCCCAAGTTTGAAAGTTTTGAAAACCAAAAGTATGAAAATCAAGAATTTGAGGCTTGATTTGATGAAAACGATGTGATATTGGCGATGTGATCGCACGAACAAGTTCATAATGTGTTTTTGATATTGTGTACATGTTTGGTTTGGAGCCCGGGGAGCTCGGGTAAAGATTTGATAGGCCGTTGGATGAAATTCTGAATTTTTGCACTGCTGGTTTTTCACCCAGCTGTTGTCTTCGCAATTGCGAAGTATTTCTCGCAATTGCGAAGGTGGCAGGTCAAGGTAGGGTTCGCAAATGCGAACCCTTGGTCGCAAATGCGAAGGGTGCCCAGGACCGTTTGGGTTCGCAAATGCGAACCAAACCTCGCAATTGCGAGGCCTCTAGTGAAAAGGCATGCTTCGCAAATGCGAAGCATTCTTCGCAAATGCGAAGGTCCCTCAGTGCAGCCTCGTTCGCAAATGCGAATAAATATTAAATGCGAAGGTCCCTGGAGGCCAGCCCGGTTCGCAAATGCGAACAAATGTTCGCAAATGGGAAGCCCCCAGATTTGCCTTGGCTTCGCAAATGCGAACAAAAGTTCGCAAATGCGAACTTCCCAGCCTTAGCTTATTTTTCAAACTCCAGAAATTGGTCGGGGTTCGCAATTGCGAACCCATGTTCGCAAATGCGAACACGGAGACCTGTAAAACACGATTTTCAGTTCATTTCTTCACTTTTTACAAACCAAAAACACCCATTTGCGATTCTTCACGGATTCTTTCTTCTTCAAAACAATTGTAAGTCATTTTTTACTTAATTCTTTCAATTCCTAACATCATTAAACATGTTTTTCAATAGAAATCAAAGGTTTTCATGGTAGAATTTCTTGTTTTTGTTAGAATATAGGGTTTTTCATAAATTGGGAAATTGGACCTCGAATTGAGGTCCGATTTTGAAACAAATCATATACATGAATTCGTGAGGGGATGGGTAACCGGATTTTGGTCCGAACCCCGAGTTCCGACCATGTGGGCCCGGGGTCGAAATTCACTATTCCGGGCAAAATGTTGTAAAAGTTGTAATTGGCCGTATGAATTAGTGTGTTGAGTAGTATTGATGATATTAAATCAATTGTGTATAGATACGATTGGCTTGGAGCCAAATTTGAAAGAAAAAGACATTTCCACGGATTGAATCGTTCATAAACATTCGAGGTAAGTGTTTGTTCTATCCTAGCTTGAGGGAATAGGATTATGTGTTGTGTGTTATGTGATCGAGTGCGGTGTATGGGCTGTGGTGACAAGTATCCATACACTGGCATTTAGTATGACCGTGAGTCGTTGAAAATGCTTATTTTGAGATATATTTACAGATGAATTGTTGAACCTTTGCTAGGTTGTAGAATTATTATTGTTCTCCCTTGTCGGGACTTGTTGTGAAGATAATTATTGATTGCTCTTGTTGGGACAGTTTATGAATTACTGCTTCTTTCTTTGCCCTTAACTGTGATTGTTATTTGGGTGAGGAAGAGTGATAATGCACGAAGGGTAATGCCGTGCCATGTTTATTATTTATGCACGAAGGTTAATGCCGTGCCATGTTTTATTGATTATGCACGAAGGATCATGCCGTGCCCCGTTATTGAACCATGTACGAAGGATCATGCCGTACTATGGATGTGAGGATGAGAGTAAAAGCACGAAGGGTGATGCCGTGTACTTTATTTGCTTATTTGGTGAGGATGAGAGTAAAAGCACGAAGGGTGATGTCGTGCAACTATTTGCTATTCCTTGACTTGATATTTCATGTGTTTCCATTATACTTTGTTTTCCTTGTGAACTTATTAACTGTTGTTGATTGTTGAATTCTTTGAGATATTCCTTATTGTGTTATTACTTGGTTATTTCTTGTTATTCTGTGGTATACATATATATTGAATTGCACAGGTTTATGTGGGTGTCTGGTCCTAGGCTTGTCACTACTTCGCCGGGATAGGCCAGGCACTTACCAGCACATGGGGTCGGCTGTGCTGATACTACACTTCTGTGCATTTTTGCACAGGTCCAGGTTACGATCAGGAGCAGCAGCAGTAAATCAATTGTGTGGGAGTTGATCACATTTGAGACCGAGTTAGCTTGCAGACGTCCGCAGGCCCGGCGTCTCTCTCTTTATTTATGTTACTAGCTGTAGTCTCTTTGTTCCGAGACAAACAGAATTATGTTATATTTCTTTCAAACTCTTATGTGTAGTATTCGGTAGTAGTTCGTGAGTTGGTGACTCCACGTCTTGGGTAGAGGATTTTAGTATGATTTTCACCTTGTAGTTAGTTATTTCTATTTCGATAAAGTATTCCGCATTTATTTAATTAAAGTTATGGTTTGTTGATAAATAATTTATGACATTGTATTAAAAACAGGTTAGTATGAATACAGTGGCTTGCCTAGCTACCACGAGTAGGCGCTATCACGATCCCGATGTTGGGGGGAAAATCCGGGTCGTGACAAGTTGGTATCAGAGCTCTAGGTTACATAGGTCTCACCACTCACGAACAAGCTTAGTAGAGTTTGAGAGGTAGGTACGGAGACGTCCGTACTTGTCCTCCAGAGTCTATTGAGTTAGGAAAAAGTCTCTCATTTGTTCTTTCTTGTCGTGCGACTTGTTCCTCAATTATTGATTGAATTCCTATTCTGTCCTTTCGCAGATGGTAAGGACACGCACTTCTTCGTCCGCTGACCAGCAGCCTGAGCCCCAGACAGCTCCTGTGAGGGGCAGGGGCCGAGGCCGTATCAGAGGCCGTGGTAGGGGTAGAGCTCAGCCACCGGCAGCTACTCCAGAGGTGGAGCCTCATATTGAGATTGACGAGGAGGTTCTAGTTCCAGCAGCTCCAGTGGGCCCAGCTCAGGTCCCAGGAGAGGCTTTATTTACCCCGGATCTTCGGGATGCTTTGGTTAGAATAGCGGGATTTATGGACAACATTGCCAGAGCGGGCTTATTATCAGTTGCACCAGCCGCTTCTCAGGCTGGAGGAGGGGCCCAGACTCCTATTGCTCGTACTCCGGAGCCAGTAGCTCCTCAGCCTCAGGTACCAGTGGTTCAGCCAGCTGTGGCCGCTCAGTCAGGTACCACAGCTCATGCCGGTGATGGAGCGACATTGACTTCTGATTCGTTATGGAGACTTGATCGGTTCTCCAAGCTATTCACCATTACATTCAGCGGAGCCACATCAGAGGATCCTCAGGACTTCTTATTCAGTTGCCATGAGATTCTCAAGACTATGGGGATTGTGGAGTCAAATGGAGTTGACTTCTGTATATTCAGGCTTGCAGGATCCGCCAAGACTTGGTGGAGAGATTATTGCTTGACTCGACCATCACGGTCCCCAGCATTATCATGGGATCAGTTTGCGGAACTATTTATGGAGAAGTTTCTCCCTGCTACTCAGCGAGATGTACTTCAGAGGCAGTTTGAGCGCCTCCATCAGGGTACTATGACGGTCACACAATGTGAGACGAGATTTGTCGATTTGGCTCGCCATGCAGTGGTGATACTTCCCACAGAGCGGGAGAGGGTCCGCAGGTTTATAGATGGGCTTAATCAGCCAATTAGACTCCAGATGGCTATGGGCGTGGGGAGTGACATATCATTTCGGAAGGCAGCAAATGCAGCACGTAGAGTTGAGATGACTCTTGCTAGGGGAGGCGGTTATTCTTCAGATAAGAGGCCTCGTCATTCAGGCAGGTTTGGTGGTTCTTCCTCTGGTGGCAGAGAATCCTTTAATAGAGGCCAGTCTTCCAGGCCTTTTCATTCCGCTCTTTAGGCTTCACAGGGTGGACCAGGTGATTGTGGTTTTCGTGGGCATTATTCAGACCAGCCTCCTATTATTGCTCAGCCTCTTCAGAGTGTTCGTGGAGGCCATTCAGGTCGTCAGGGCCAGCATCCCTATCAGTCTAAGAGTTGCTACGGTTGTGGTGACCCAGGTCATTTTATCAGGTATTGCCCTCTAGTAGCGGGTAACTCTCAGCAGCGAGGTCCTCGTCCTATGATTCAGGCCCCAGCTGACCCTCATCCTACCCAGCCAGCTAGAGGCGGGGGTAGAGATTATAGAGGTGGAGGTCGAGATCGTAGAGGTGGAGACCGTCCAGCCAGAGGTAGAGGTCAGCCAGTTGATGGTCGTCCTAGAGACGCTGCTCAGAGGGGAGGTGCAGATTCCCGATTCTATGCCTTACCAGCCAGGCCAGAGGCAGAGGCATCAGATGCCGTGATTACAGGTACCATTCTTGTGTGTGGCAGAGGTGCTTCAGTATTATTTGACCCTGGATCTACATATTCATATGTGTCTTCCTACTTCGCACCGTATTTGGCCGTGCCCAACTATGCTCTGGATATTCCAGTTTATGTGGCTACACCGGTGGGTGACTCCATTGTAGTCGATCGGGTGCATCGTTCGTGCGTAGTTATATTTGGGGGTCTTGAGACCCGTGTTGATCTGTTGCTTTTGGATATGGTGGATTTTGATGTCATATTGGGGATGGACTGGTTGTCCCCATACCATGTTATTCTAGATTGTCATGCTAAGATTGTGACCTTAGCCTTGCCAGAATCACCCCGATTAGAGTGGAAAGGTACCTCAAGCCACTCTGTTCGCACTGTTATTTCCTATGTTAAGGCTCGACGTATGGTCGAGAAGGGGTGTCTAGCTTATTTGGCTTATGTTCGTGATTCCAGCGCAGAGGTTCCTTCCATTGAGTCGGTCCCTATTGCACGGGAGTTTCCGGAGGTTTTTCCTTCAGACCTGCCGGGCATGCCACCCGACAGGGATATTGATTTCTGTATTGATCTGGCACCGGGTACTCAGCCCATCTCTATTCCACCCTATCGTATGGCCCCGCCGGAGCTAAAAGAGTTGAAAGATCAGTTGCAGGACCTTCTTGAGAAGGGCTTTATCAGGCCCAGTGTTTCCCCCTGGGGAGCACCTGTATTATTTGTAAAGAAGAAAGATGGCTCGATGCAGATGTGTATTGATTACCGGCAATTAAACAAAGTGACAATAAAGAATAAGTATCCACTGCCGAGGATTGATGATTTATTTGACCAGCTCCAGGGAGCGAGGGTATTCTAAAAAATAGACTTGAGGTCAGGCTACCATCAGCTGAAGATCAGGGTGGCTGACATTCCTAAGACAACCTTTCGCTCTAGATATGGGCATTATGAGTTCTTGGTCATGTCCTTCGGGTTGACCAATGCCCCCTCAACATTCATGGAGTTGATGAATCGGGTATTCAGGCCTTACTTAGATCTGTTCGTGATAGTCTTTATACATGACATCCTGGTGTACTCCCGCAGCCAGGAAGAGCACGAGCAGCACCTCAGAGTGGTTCTTCAGACTCTAAAAGATAACCAGCTATATGCCAAATTTTCTAAATGTGAGTTCTGGCTGAGTTCGGTAGCATTTCTGGGTCACATTGTATCGGTGGAAGGTATTCAGGTAGACCCAAAGAAGATTGAGGCAGTCCAGAATTGGCCTCGACCAGCTTCAGTGACTGAGATCCGGAGTTTCATGGGGTTAGCAGGGTACTACCGTCGATTTGTAGAGGGGTTTTCTTCTATTGTAGCCCCGATGACCAGGTTGACCCGGAAGGGTGCCCAGTTCCAGTGGTCAGATGAGTGTGAGGCGAGCTTTCAGAAGCTCAAGACAGCCTTGACCACCGCACCAGTGTTGATACTACCTACAGGTGCGGGGCCTTATACGATTTATTGTGACGCATCTCGTACAGGGCTTGGAGCGGTATTGATGCAGGATGGTAAGGTTATCGCTTATGCTTCGAGGCAGTTAAAGATACATGAGAAGAATTATCCAGTTCATGATCTTGAGTTAGCAGCGGTGGTTCATGCCTTAAAGATCTGGAGGCATTATCTATATGGTGTGACATGTGAGGTGTACACTGATCACAAAATCCTAGAGTACTTGTTCAAGCAAAAGGAGTTGAATCTACGACAGCGGAGATGGTTAGAGTTGCTAAAAGACTATGATGTTACTATCTTATGTCACCCAGGTAAGGCCAATGTGGTGGCCGATGCATTGAGTAGAAAGTATGCCAGCATTGGTAGCCTTGCATACATTCCGGCCAGTCAGAGACCATTAGCTCTAGATGTCCAGGCCTTAGCCAACCGGTTAGTGATATTAGACATTTCTGAGCCTAGCAAGGTGTTAGCCTGCAGGGTCGCTCGTTCTTCTTTATTTGAGCGTATCCGTGAGAGGCAATTTGATGATCCTCATTTGCGTGAGTTGAAGGATACAGTACAGCGGGGAGGTGCCACACAGGTAAACCTAGATGATGATGGGGTATTGAAATTGCAGGGTCGAGTTTGTGTGCCCAATGTCGAAGGGATTCGAGAGTTAATCTTAGCAGAGGCCCACAGTTCGCGGTATTCTATTCACCCAGGCGCCGCGAAGATGTACCCGGACTTACGGCAAGACTATTGGTGGCACAGAATGAAGAAAGATATCGTTGCGTATGTCGCTCGGTGTCTGAATTGTCAGCAGGTGAAATATGAGCACCAGAGACCTGGTGGTGTATTCCGGAGGATTGAAATTCCCGAGTGGAAATGGGAGCGGATTACTATGGACTTCGTTACTGGACTTCCTTTGACTCGGAGGAAATTTGATGCTATTTGGGTCATTGTTGATAGGCTGACCAAGTCAGCACACTTTATTCCAATATCTGTCTCCTACTCGTCGGAGAGGTTAGCGGAGGTTTACATTAGGGAGATTGTTCGTCTCCATGGGGTGCCAGTATCTATTATCTCTGATCGGGGTACGCAGTTTACCTCGCGGTTCTGGAGAGCGATCCAGCGGGAGTTAGGCACTCAGGTTCAGTTGAGTACAGCATTTCATCCTCAGACGGATGGCCAGTCCGAGAGGACTATTCAGATTCTATAGGACATGCTTCGAGCCCGTGTTATTGATTTCGGAGGCTCGTGGGACCAGTTTCTGCCATTAGTAGAGTTTGCCTATAACAACAGCTACCAGTCTAGTATCCAGATGGCCCGTATGAGGCGTTGTATGGTAGGCGATGTCGATCCCCAGTCGGATGGTTTGAGCCGGGAGAGGCTCGGTTGTTGGGTACGGACTTAGTTCAGGAGGCCTTGGATAAGGTCAAGACTATCCAGGAGATATTGCGTTCAGCTCAGTCCAGACAGAAGGCTTATGCGGATCGTAAAGTTTGAGATGTGCATTTCATGATTGGTGAACGAGTATTGCTCCGAGTGTCGCCTATGAAGGGCGTGATGAGGTTCGGGAAGAAGGGCAAGCTCGGCCCTAGGTATATTGGTCCATTTGAGATTCTAGACAGAGTGGGAGGGGTGGCTTACAGATTAGCTTTGCCGCCTAGCTTATCAGCCGTGCATCCAGTTTTTCACGTATCTATGCTTCGGAGATACCACGGCGATCCCACACATGTGTTAGACTTCAGTATTGTCCAATTGGACAATGATTTATCCTACGAGGAGGAGCCGGTGGCCATTCTAGACCGGCAGGTTCGACAGTTGAGGTCGAAGAGTTATCCTTCTGTGCGTGTTCAGTGGAGAGGTCAGCCTCCTGAGGCATCGACCTGGGAGTCCGAGTCTGATATGCGGAGCCGCTACCCACATTTGTTTACTGACTCAGGTACTTCTTTCTTTTGTCCGTTCGAGGACGAACGGTTGTTTTAGAGGTGGAGATTGTGACGACCCAAAGGGTCATCACTTATTTTATTAATTATTTCGAGATTCTGAGGCCTCAAAAACCTCATTCTATGTTGCCTCGATTTACGTGCACAATCCGAGCATGTAGCCGGAAAGATTTTATGATAGAAAATATGAATTCTATAAGAAATTTGGATAAAAATGATATTAATATTGATATGGTTGACTTCGGTCAACATTTTTGGTAAACGGATCCGGACCCGAGATTGGATGGTCCCGAGAGGTCCGTAGGAAAATATGGGACTTGGACATGCGTCCGGAGTCGAATTCTGAGGCCTAGAGCCCAAGTTATGAATTTTTCTATGAAATTGTTAAAGGAAATAAATTAATTGACCTTGGTATCGGGCTCGTATTTTGGTTCCGACGCCCGGTACAAGTCTTAAATATTATATATGTGATTTCCGTAAAGTTTGGTGACATTCGGATGTCGTTTGAGATGTTTTGGACCTTGAGTCCCAAGTTTGAAAGTTTTGAAAACCAAAAGTATGAAAATCATGAATTTTAGGCTTGATTTGATGAAAACAATGTGACATTGGCGATGTGATCGCACGAACAAGTTCATAATGTGTTTTTGATGTTGTGTACATGTTTGGTTTGGAGCCCGGGGAGCTCGGGTAAAGATTTGATAGGCCGTTGGATGAAATTCTGAATTTTTGCACTGCTAGTTTTTCACCCAGCTGTTGTCTTCGCAATTGCGAAGTATTTCTCGCAATTGCGAAGGTGGCAGGTCAAGGTAGGGTTCGCAAATGCGAACCCTTGGTCGCAAATGCGAAGGGTGCCCAGGACCTTTTGGGTTCGCAAATGCGAACCAAACCTCGCAATTGCGAGGCCTCCAGTGGAAAAGGCATGCTTCGCAAATGCGAAGCATTCTTCGCAAATGCGAAGGTCCCTCAGCCCAGCCTTGTTCGCAAATGCGAACAAATGTTCGCAAATGCGAAGGTCCCTGGAGGCCAGCCTGGTTCGCAAATGCGAACAAATGTTCGCAAATGCGAAGCCCCCAGATTTGCCATGGCTTCGCAAATGCGAACTTCCCAGCCTTAGCTTATTTTTCAAACTCCAGAGAAATTGGTCGGGGTTCGCAATTGCGAACCCATGTTCGCAAATGCGAACACGGAGACCTGTAAAACACGATTTTCAGTTCATTTCTTCACTTTTTACAAACCAAAAACACCCATTTGCGATTCTTCACGGATTCTTTCTTCTTCAAAACAATTGTAAGTCATTTTTTACTTAATTCTTTCAATTCCTAACATCATTAAACATGTTTTTCAATAGAAATCAAAGGTTTTCATGGTAGAATTTCTTGTTTTTCTTAGAATATAGGGTTTTTCATAAATTGGGAAATTGGACCTCGAATTAAGGTCCGATTTTGAAACAAATCATATACATGAACTCGTGAGGGGATGGGTAACCGGATTTTGGTCCGAACCCCGAGTTCCGACCATGTGGGCCCGCGGTCGAAATTCACTATTCCGGGCAGAATGTTGTAAAAGTTGTAATTGGCCCTATGAATTAGTTTGTTGAGTAGTATTGATGATATTAAATAAATTGTGTATAGATACGATTGGATTGGAGCCAAATTTGAAAGAAAAAGACATTTCCACGGATTGAATTGTTCATAAACATTCGAGGTAAGTGTTTGTTCTATCCTAGCTTGAGGGAATAGGATTATGTGTTGTGTGTTATGTGATCGAGTGCGGTGTATGGGCTGTGGTGACAAGCATCCATACACTGGCGTCTAGTATGACCGTGAGTCGTTGAAAATGCTTATTTTGAGATATATTTACAGATGAATTGTTGAACCTTTGCCAGGTTGTAGAATTATTAATGTTCTCCCTTGTCGGGACTTGTTGTGAAGATAATTATTGATTGCCCTTGTTGGGACAGTTTATGAATTACTGCTTCTTTCTTTGCCCTTAACTGTGATTGTTATTTGGGTGGGGAAGAGTGATAATTCACGAAGGGTGATGCCGTGCCTTGTTTTATTATTTATGCACGAAGGTTAATGCCGTGCCATGTTTTATTGATTATGCACGAAGGATCATGCCGTGCCCTGTTATTGAACCATGTACGAAGGATTATGCCGTACTATGGATGTGAGGATGAGAGTAAAAGCACGAAGGGTGATGCCGTGTACTTTATTTGCTTATTTGGTGAGGATGAGAGTAAAAGCACGAAGGGTGATGCCGTGCAACTGTTTGCTATTACTTGACTTGATATTTCATGTGTTTCCATTATACTTTGTTTTCCTTGTGAACTTATTAACTGTTGTTGATTGTTGAATTCTTTGAGATATTCCTTATTGTGTTATTACTTGGTTATTTCTTGTTATTCTGTGGTATACATATATATTGAATTGCACAGGTTTATGTGGGTGTCTGGTCCTAGGCTTGTCACTACTTTGCCGGGATAGGCCAGGCACTTACCAGCACATGGGGTCGGTTGTGCTGATACTACACTTCTGTGCGTTTTTGCACAGGTCCAGGTTACGATCAGGAGCAGCAGCAGTAAATCGATTGTGTGGGAGTTGATCACATTTGAGACCGAGGTGGCTTGCAGACGTCCGCAGGCCCAGCGTCTCTCTCTTTATTTATGTTACTAGCTGTAGTCTCTTTGTTCCGAGGCAAACTGAATTATGTTATATTTCTTTCAAACTCTTATGTGTAGTATTCAGTAGTTCGTGAGTTGGTGACTCCACGTCTTGGGTAGAGGATTTTAGTATGATTTTCACCTTGTAGTTAGTTATTTCTATTTCGATAAAGTATTCCGCATTTATTTAATTAAAGTTATGGTTTGTTGATAAATAATTTATGACATTGTATTAAAAACAGGTTAGTATGAATACAGTGGCTTGCCTAGCTACCACGAGTAGGCGCTATCACGATCCCGATGTTGGGGGGAAATCGGGGTCGTGACAGGTTTTGTACCGGAGTCGAGGTAAGTGGCTTGTCTAACCTCGTGTGGGGGAACTTTCACCCCTAGGATATTATGTGAAAATTTAAATGCCTTGTACGCGAGGTGACGGGCATGTACATGCGCTGGTTGTTGTAACACACACTTTACTTGAATTGTCAAATTCGTGATATTCCTGTCCTTAGTTTATTCATTTATGATATTTACCTGGCATTCGTTAGTGAAGCATGATTAAATAGGTTTTATCTGTCTAATTTCCAAATTGTCTTACTTGAACTTGTTGATAATTGTTGGCACTAGTTTTCGGTGAAGTTGTAGTTAAGCATATTATGTTTTCTCTGTGCGTTTTCTCTATTTGTTGTGTTGGTGGACTGCGGGTTCAATTTCCGGAGATCCAAGGGCTGCGGGTTCGATTCCCGGAGACCCGAAGTTTATTGATATATTATTGAGATATGGACTGCGGGTTCGATTCTCGGAGATCCTGAGTTATTGGTAGGGATTGCGGGTTCTATTTCCGGAGATTCTGAGTTATTAGTATGGACTGCGGGTTCGATTCCCGGAGATCCTGAGTTATTGGTAGGGACTGCGGGTTCGATTCCCGGAGATCCTGAGTTATTGGTAGGGACTGCGGGTTCGATTCCCGGAGATCCTGAGCTATTGATATATCATTGAGACATGGGCTGCGGGTTCGATTCCCGGAGACCCAGGGGTACTGTTGATGGGACTGTGGGTTCAATTCCCACAGGTCCTAGACTTATTAATTGAGATTGTTACTTGTTGTTAGCTTAATTGTAGACGGTTGCAGTAATCACTTTATTGTTGTTATTTCAGATTCATTCTTACTTATTCTTGCTTATTACTATTTTGATCATTATGTTATTGTTCTCTCGGTAGGGCCCCGACCTTCCTCGTCACTACTCTATCGAGGTTAGGCTTGGCACTTACTGAGTACCGCCGTGGTGTACTCATGCTACTCTTCTGCACACTTTTGTTGTGCAGATCCAGGTACATCAGGACATGCCCGTACTAGGTGATTCAGCAGTACATTTGGAGACCTCGAGGTATGATCTGCTACGTCCGCGGATCCGGAGGCCCTCCTTCTATTCTGATAGTATTAGTAGATGTTTTCCTTCATTTCGTTGTTAGATACTCTTTACACATAGAGCCACAGTTGTATACTCTCATTTAGTCTGTGTTGCCCGTGGGATTCCGGGTCTTGGTGGTATTTTATACAGTGTGTTTGACGGTGTCACGACCCGTATTTTTCCCCCAATATCGGGATCGTGATGGCGCCTACTCGTGGTAGCTAGGCAAGCCACTGTGTTCATACTATCCTGTTTTTAATAAAATTTCATAATTAATTTATTAACAAACCATAACTTTAATTAAATAAGTGCGGAAGACTTTATCGAAATAGTATTAAGCAGTTTCAAGGTAAAACCATACCGATATCCTCTACCCAAGATGTGGAGTCACCAACTCACGAACTACTACTGAATACTACACATAAAAGTCTGAAAGAAATATAACATAATCTGTTTGTCTCAGAACATAGAGACTACAGCTAATAACATAAGTAAAGGGAGAGACGTCGGGCTTGCGGACGTCTGCAAGCTACCTCGGTCTCAAATATGATCAACTCCCACGCAATCGATTTACTGCTGCTGCTCCTGATCGTAACCTGGACCTGTGCAAAAACGCACGAAGTGTAGTATCAGCACAACCGACCCCATGTGCTGGTAAGTGCCTGGCCTATCCCGCGAAGTAGTGACAAGCCTAGGACCAGACACCCACATAAACGTGTGCAGTTCCATATATATGTATACCACAAATAGAAAGAATTAACCAAGTAATAACACAATAAGGAATATCTCAAAAGAACTCAACAATTAACAACAGTTAATACGTTCACAAGGAAAAACAAAGTATAATGGAAAAACAAGTAATATCAAGTCAAGGAATAGCAAGTAGTTGCACGGCATCACCCTTCGTGCTTTTACTCTCATCCTCACCAAATAAGCAAATAAAGTGCACGGCATCACCCTTCGTGCTTTTACTCTCATCCTCACATCCATGGTACGGCATGATCCTTCGTACATGGTTCAATAATAAGGCACGGCATGATCCTTCGTGCATAATCAATAAAACATGGCACGACATTAACCTTCGTGCATAATCAATAAAACATGGCACGACATTAACCTTCGTGCATAATCAATAACAAGGCACGACATTAACCTTCGTGCATAAATAATAAATCAAGGCACGACATTAACCTTCGTGCATAAATAATAAATCAAGGCACGGCATCACCCTTCGTGCATTATCACTCTTCCTCACCCAAATAACAATCACAGTTAAGGGCAAAGAATGAAACAGTAAATCATAAACCGTCCCAACAAGGGCAATCAACAACCATCTTCACAACAAGTCTCGACAAGGGAGAACAATAACACTTCTACAACCCGGCAAGGGTTCAACAATTTATATTCAAATATGTCCCACAACAAGTATTAACAATGACTCACGGTCATGCTAGACGCCGGAGTATGGATGCTCGTCACCACAGCCCATACACCGCACTCGATCACATAACACATAGCACATAATCCTATTCCCTCAAGCTAGGATAGACCAAACACTTACCTCGAATGTTTATGAACAATTCAATCCGTGGCAATGCCTTTTCCTTTCAAATTTGGCTCCAATCCAATCGTATCTATACACAATTGATTTAATATCATCAATACTACTCAACAACTAATTCATAAGGCCAATTACAGCTTTTACACCATTCTGCTCGGAATAGTGAATTTCGACCCCTGGCCCACATGGTCGGAACTCGTCGTTCGGACCAAAATCCTGTTACCCATCCCCACCACGAGTTCAAGTATATGATTTGTTTCAAAATCGGACCTCAATTCGAGGTCCAATTTCCTAATTCATGAAAAACCCTATATTCTACCAAAAACAAGAAATTCTACCATGAAAACCTTTGATTTCTATTGAAAAACATGTTTAATGTTGTTAAGAATTGAAAGAATTAAGTAAAAAGTGACTTACAATTGTTTTGAAGAAGAGGGAGTTCGTGAAGAATCGCCAATGGGTGTTTTTGGGTTGTGAAATGTGAAAAATGAAGTTGGAAATCGTGATTTACAGGTCTCTGTGTTCGCATTTGCGAACATGGGTTCGCAATTGCGAACCCCGACCAATTTCTGGAGTTTGAAAAATAAGCTAAGGCTGGGAAGTTCGCATTTGCGAACTTTTGTTCGCATTTGCAAAGCCAAGGCAATTCTGGGGCTTCGCATTTGCGAACATTTGTTCGCATTTGCGAACAAAGCTGGGCTGAGGGGCCTTCGCATTTGCGAAGAATTCTTCGTATTTGCGAAGAATGGCTTACCACTGAAGGCCTCGCATTTGCGAGGTTTGGTTTGCATTTGCTAACCCAAACAGTCCTGGGCGCCCTTCGCATTTGCGATCAAGGGTTCGCATTTGCGAACCCTGCCTTGATCTGTCACTTTCGCAATTGCGAGAAATGCTTCGCAATTGCGAAGCCAACAGCTGGGTGAAAAACCAGCAGTGCAAAAATTCATAAATTGAACCAACGGCCTATCAAATCTTTACCCGATCCCCCCGGGCTGCAAACCAAACTTGTACACAACATCAAAAACACATTACGAACTTGTTCGTGCGATCACATCGCCAATATCACATCGTTTTCATCAAATCAAGCCTCAAGTTCATGATTTTCATACTTTTGGTTTTCAAAACTTTCAAACTTGGAACTCAAGGTCCAAAACATATCAAACGACATCCGAATGTCACCAAAATTTGCAGAAAGCACATATATAATATTTAAGACTTGCACCGGGCGTCGGAACCAAAATACGAGCTCGATACTAAGGTCAATTAATTCATTTTCCTTTAACAATTACATCAAAAACAATTTCACGGAAAAATTCATAACTTGGGCTCTAGGCCTCAGAATTCGACTCCGGGCGCATGTCCAAGTCCCATATATTGCTACGGACCTTTCGGGACCATCCAATCTCGGGTCCGGGTCCGTTTAGCAAAAATGTTGACCGAAGTCAACCATATCAATATTAATATCATTTTTCTCCAAATTTCTCATAGAATTCATATTTTCTATCACAAAAACTTTCCGGCCACATACTCGGATTGTGCACGTAAATCGAGGCAATATAGAATGAGGTTTTCAAGGCCTCAGAAGCTCGAAATGATTAATAAAATAAGTGATGACCCTTTGGGTCGTTACAATCTCCACCTCTAAAACAACCGTTCGTCCTCGAACGGACAAAAGAAAGATGTACCTGAGTCAGGAAACAAATGTGGGTAGCGGCTCCGCATATCAAACTCGGACTCCCAGGTCGATGCCTCAGGAGGCTGACCTTTCCACTGAACACGCACAGAAGGAAAACACATGTGTGGGATCGCCGGTCTAGAATGGCCACCGGCTCCTCCTCGTAAGATAGTTCATTGTCCAATTGGACAGTGCTGAAGTCTAATACATGTGTGGGATCTCTGTGGTACCTCTGAAGCATAGATACATGAAAAACTAGATGCACGACTGATAAGCTAGGTGGCAGTGCTAGTCTGTAAGCCACCTCTCCCACTCGGTCCAGAATCTCAAAGGGACCAATATACCTAGGGCCGAGCTTGCCCTTCTTCCCGAACCTCATCACGCCCTTCATAGGCGACACTCGGAGCAATACCCACTCACCAACCATGAAATCTACATCTCGAACCTTACGATCCGCATAAGTCTTCTCTCTGGATTGAGCTGAAGGCAATCTCTCCTGGATAGTCTTGATCTTATCCAAGGCCTCCTGAACTAAGTCTGTAACCAACAACCGAGCCTCTCCCGGCTCAAACCATCCGACCTGGTGATCGACATCGCCTACCATACAACGCCTCATACGAGGCCATCTGGATGCTAGACCGGTAGCTGTTACTGTAGGCGAACTCTGCTAATGGCAGAAACCGGTCCCACGAGCCTCCAAAATCAATAACACAGGCTCGAAGCATGTCCTCTAGAATCTGTATAGTCCTCTCGGACTAGCCATCCGTCTGAGGATGAAAATCTGTACTCAGCTGAACCTGGGTGCCTAACTCCTGCTGGATCGCTCTCCAGAACCGCGAGGTAAACTGGGTACCCCGATCGGAGATAATAGATACCGGCACCCCATGAAGACGAACAATCTCCCTAATGTAAACCTCCGCTAACCCCTCCGACGAGTAGGAGACAAATACTGGAATAAAGTGTGCCGACTTGGTCAGCCTATCAATAATGACCCAAATAGCATCAAATTTCCTCCGAGTCAAAGGAAGTCAAGTAATAAAGTCCATAGTGATCCGCTCCCATTTCCACTCGGGAATTTCAATCCTCTGGAATACACCACCAGGTCTCTGGTGCTCATATTTCACCTGCCGACAATTTAGACACCGAGCGACATACGCAACGATATCTTTCTTCATTCTGCGCCACCAATAGTGCTGCCCCAAGTCCTGGTACATCTTCGCGGCGCCCGGGTGAATGGAATACCGCGAACCGTGGGCCTCCGCTAAGATCAACTCTCGAATTTCTTCGACATTGGTCACACAAACTCGACCTGCAATTTCAATACCCCATCATCATCTAGATTTACCTGTGTGGCACCTCCCCGTTGTACTGTATCTCTCAAATCACGCAAATGAGGATCATCAAATTGCCTCTCACGGATACGCTCTAATAAAGAAGAACAAGCGACCGTGCAGGCTAATATCCTGCTAGGCTCAGAAATGTCTAATCTCACGAACCGGTTGGCTAAGGCCTGGACATCTAGAGCAAATGGTCTCTGACTGACCGGGATGAATGCAAGACTACCCATGCTGGCAGACTTTCTACTCAATGCATCGGCCACCATATTGGCCTTACCTAGGTGATATAAGATAGTAACATCATAGTCTTTTAGTAATTCTAACCATCTCCGCTGTCGTAGATTCAACTCCTTTTGCTTGAACAAGTACTGTAGGCTTTTGTGATCAGTGTACACCTCACATGTCACACCATATAGATAATGTCTCCAGATCTTTAAGGCATGTACCACTGCTGCTAACTCAAGATCATGTACTGGATAATTCTTCTCATGTATTTTTAACTGCCTCGAAGCATAAGCGATAACCTTACCATCCTGCATCAATACCGCTCCAAGTCCTGTACGAGATGCGTCACAATAAACTATATAAGGCCCTACACCCGTAGGCAGTATCAACACTGGCGCGGTGGTCAAGGCTGTCTTGAGCTTCTGAAAGCTCGCCTCACACTCCTCTGACCACTAGAACTGGACACCCTTCTGGGTCAACCTGGTAATCGGGGCTGCAATAGAAGAAAACCCCTCTACAAATCGATGGTAGTAACCTGCTAATCCCCAAGAAACTCCGAATCTCAGTCACTGAAGCTGGTCGAGGCCAATTCTGGACTGCCTCAATCTTCTTTGGGTCTACCTGAATACCTTCCACTGATACAATGTGACCCAGAAATGCTACCGAACTCAGCCAGAACTCACATTTAGAAAATTTGGCATATAGTCGGTTATCTTTCAGAGTCTGAAGAACCACTCTGAGGTGCTGCTCGTGCTCTTCCTGGCTGCGGGAGTACACCAGGATGTCATCTATGAAGACTATCACGAACAGATCTAAGTAAGGCCTGAATACCCAATTCATCAACTCCATGAATGCTGCTGGGGCATTGGTCAACCCGAAGGACATGACCAAGAACTCATAATGCCCATATCTAGAGCAAAAGGCTGTCTTAGGAATGTCAGCCGCCCTGATCTTCAACTGATGGTAGCCTAACCTCAAGTCTATCTTTGAGAATACCCTCGCTCCCTGGAGCTGGTCAAACAAATCATCAATCCTCGGTAGTGGATACTTATTCTTTATTGTCACTTTGTTTAATTGTCGGTAATCAATACACATCCGCATCGAGCCATCTTTCTTCTTTACAAATAATACAGGTGCTCCCCAGGGGGAAACACTGGGCCTGATAAAGCCTTTCTCAAGAAGGTCTTGCAACTGATCTTTCAACTCTTTTAATTTCGGCGGGCCATACGATAGGGTGGAATAGAGATGGACTGAGTGCCCGGTGCCAGATCAATACAGAAATCAATATCCCTGTCGGGTGGCATGCCTGGCAGGTATGAAGGAAAAACCTCAGGAAACTCCCATACAATAGGGACTGACTAAATGGAAGGAACCTCTGCGCTGGAATCGCGAACATAAGCCAGATAAGCTAGACACCCCTTCTCGACCATGCGTCGAGCCTTAACATAGGAAATAACAGTGTGAACGGAGTGGCTTGAGGTACCTTTCCACTCTAGTCGGGGTGATTCTGGCAAGGCCAAGGTCACAGTCTTAGCATGACAATCTAGAGTAGCATGGTATGGGGACAACCAGTCCATCCCCAATATGACATCAAAATCCACCATATCCAAAAGCAACAGATCAACACGGGTCTCAAGACCCCCAAATATAACTACGCACGAACGATGCACCCGGTCGACTACAATGGAATCACCCATCGGTGTAGACACATAAACTGGAATATCCAGAGCATAGCTGGGCATGACCAAATACGGTGCAAAGTAGGAAGACACATATGAATATGTAGATCCAGGGTCAAATAATACTGATGCCTCTGCCTCTGCCATGGCTGGTAAAGCATAGAATCGGGGATTTGCACCTCCCCTCTGAGCTACGTCTCTAGGACGGCCATCAACTGGCTGACCTCTACCTCTGGCTGGATGGTCTCCACCTCTACGGTCTCGACCTTCACCTCTATAATCTCTACCCCCGCCTCTGGCTGGCTGGGCAGGCTGAGGGTCAGCTGGTGCCTGAATCATAGGACGAGGGCCCCGCTGCTGAGAGTTACCCGTTGCTCGAGGGCAGTACCTGATAAAATGACCTGGGTCACCACAACCGTAGCAACTCTTAGACTGATAGGGCTGCTGGCCCTAACGACCTGAATGGCCTCCACGAACACTCTGAAGAGGCTGAGCATTAATAGGAGGCTGATCTGAATAATGCCCACGAAAACCACGATCACCTGGTCCGCCCTGTGAAGCCTGAAGGGCGGAATGGAAAGGCCTGGAAGACTGGCCTCTGTCAAAAGATTCCCTGCCACCAGAAGAAGAACCACTAAACTTTCCTGAATGACAAGGCCTCTTGTCTGAAGAATAACCACCTCCCCGAGCAAGATCCATCTCAACTCTACGTGCTACATTAGCTGCCTCCTGAAATGATATATCACTCCCCACTCCCATAGCCATCTGAAGTCTAATTGGCTGATTCAGCCTATCTATGAACCTGCGAACCCTCTCCCGCTCTGTGGGAAGTATCACCACTGCATGACGTGCCAAATCAATGAATCTCATCTCATACTGAGTGACAGTCATAGTGCCCTGCTGAAGGCGCTCAAACTGCCTCCGAAGTGCATCCTGCTGAGTAACAGAGAGAAACTTCTCTAGAAATAACTCTGCAAATTGATCCCATGATAAGGTCGGGGACCCTGCTGGTCGAGTCAAACAATAATCCCTCCACCAAGTCTTGGCGGATCCTGAAAGCCTGAATGTACTGAAGTCAACCCCATTGGACTCCACGATCCCCATAGTCTTGAGAATCTCGTGACAACTGAATAAGAAATCCTGAGGAACCTCTGATGTGGCATCGCTGAATGTAGTGGTAAACAGCTCGGAGAACCAATCAAGTCTTTATAAAGAATCAGAAGTCATGGCTGCTCCATCTCCGGCATGAGTCGTGGTGCCTGACTGGGTGGCCACAGCTGGCTGAACCACTGGTGCCTGAGGCTGAGGAGCTACCGGCTCCGGAGTACGAGCAATAGGAGTCTGGGCCCCTCCTCCAGCCTGAGAAGCGGCTGGTGCAACTGATAATAAGCCTGCTCTGGCAACGCTGTCCATAAATCCCGCTATCCTGACCAAAGCCTCCCGAAGATCCGGGGTAAATAAAGCCTCTCCTGGGACCTGAGCTGGGCCCACTGGAGCTGCTGGAACTGGAATCTCCTCGTCGATCTCAATATGAGGCTCCACCTCTGGAGTAGCTGCCTGGGGCCGAGCTCTACCCCTACCACGACCTCTGATACGGCCTTGGCCCCTGCCCCTCACAGGAGCTGCTTGGGGCTCGGGCTGCTGGTCAGCGGACGAAGAAGTGCGTGTCCTCACCATCTGCGAAAGGACAGAATAGAAATTCAATCGGTAATTGAGGAACAAGTCGCACGACAAGAAAGAACAAATGAGAGACTCTTTCCTAACTCAATAGACTCCGGAGGACAAGTACAGACGTCTCCGTACCTACCTCTCAAACTCTACTAAGCTTGTTCGTGAGTGGTCAGACCTATATAACCTAGAGCTCTGATACCAACTTATCATGACCCGGATTTTTCCCCCAACATCGGGATCGTGATGGCGCCTACTCGTGGTAGCTAGGCAAGCCACTGTGTTCATACTATCCTTGTTTTAATAAAATTTCATAATTAATTTATTAAAAAACCATAACTTTAATTAAATATGTGCGGAAGACTTTATCGAAATAGTATTAAGCAGTTTCAAGGTAAAACCATACTGAAATCCTCTACCCAAGACGTGGAGTCACCAACTCACGAACTACTACCGAATACTACACATAAAAGTCTGAAAGAAATATAACATAATCTGTTTGTCTCGGAACAAAGAGACTACAGCTAATAACATAAGTAAAGGGAGAGACGCCGGGCCTGCGGAAGCCTGCAAGGCTACCTCAGTCTCATGATAATAAAATCCTGCTCCCATAGTACTACTGTTGTTGCTGTTCAAAACCTGGACCTATGCAAAAATGCACGAAGTGTAGTATCAGCACAACCGACCCCATGTGCTGGTAAGTATCTAGCCTAACCCCGGCGAAGTAGTGACAAGCCTAGGACCAGACACCCACATAAACCTATGCAGTTCCATATATATGTATTCCACAAATAACAAGAATTAACCAAGTAATAACACAATAAGGAATATCGCAAAAGAACTCAACAATTAACAACAGTTAATAGGTTCACAAGGAAAAACAAAGTATAATGGAAAAACAAGTAATATCAGGTCAAGGAATAGCAAGTAGTTGCACGGCATCACCCTTCGTGCTTTTACTCTCATCCTCACCAAATAAGCAAATAAAGTGCACGACATCACCCTTCGTGCTTTTACTCTCATCCTCACATCCATGATACGGCATGATCCTTCGTACATGGTTCAATAACAAGGCACGTCATGATCCTTCGTGCATAATCAATAAAACATGGCACGGCATTAACCTTCTTGCATAATCAATAAAACATGGCACGACATTAACCTTCGTGCATAATAAATAACAAGGCACGACATTAACCTTTGTGCATAAATAATAAATCAAGGCACGGCATTAACCTTCGTGCATAAATAATAAATCAAGGCACGGCATCACCCTTCGTGCATTATCACTCTTCCTCACCCAAATAACAATCACAGTTAAGGGCAAAGAATGAAACAATAAATCATAAACCGTCCCAACAAGGGCAATCAATAATCATCTTCACAACAAGTCTCGACAAGGGAGAACAATAACACTTCTACAACCCGGCAAGGGTTCAACAATTTATATTCAAATATGTCCCACAACAAGTATTAACAACGACTCACGGTCATGCTAGACGCCGGAGTATGGATGCTCGTCACCACAGCCCATACACCGCACTCGATCACATAACACATAGCACATAATCATATTCCCTCAAGCTAGGATAGAACAAACACTTACCTCGAATGTTTATGAACAATTCGATCCGTGGCAATGCCTTTTCCTTTCAAATTTGGCTCCAATCCAATCGTATCTATACACAATTGATTTAATATCATCAATACTACTCAACAACAAATTCATAAGGCCAATTACAACTTTTACAACATTCTGCCCGGAATAGTGAATTTCGACCCCGGGCCCACATGGTCGGAACTCGTCGTTCGGACCAAAATCCGATTACCCATCCCCCACGAGTTCAAGTATATGATTTGTTTCAAAATCGGACCTCAATTCGAGGTCCAATTTCCTAATTCATGAAAAACCCTATATTCTACCAAAAACAAGAAATTCTACCATGAAAACCTTTGATTTCTATTGAAAAACATGTTTAATGTTGTTAGGAATTGAAAGAATTAAGTAAAAAGTGACTTACAATTGTTTTGAAGAAGAGGGAGTTCGTGAAGAATCGCCAATGGGTGTTTTTGGGTTGTGAAATGTGAAAAATGAAGCTGGAAATCGTGATTTACAGGTCTCTGTGTTCGCATTTGCGAACATGGGTTCGCAATTGCGAACCCCGACCAATTTCTGGAGTTTGAAAAATAAGCTAAGGCTGGGAAGTTCGCACATTTGCGAAGCCAAGACAATTCTGGGGCCTTCGCATTTGCGAACATTTGTTCGCATTTGCGGACATTTGTTCACATTTGCGAACAAAGCTGGGCTGAGGGGCCTTCGCATTTGCGAAGAATTCTTCGCATTTGCAAAGAATGGCTTACCACTGAAGGCTTCGCATTTGCGAGGTTTGGTTCGCATTTGCGAACCCAAACAGTCCTGGGCGCCCTTCGCATTTGCGATCAAGTGTTCGCATTTCCGAACCCTGCCTTGATCTGTCACCTTCGCAATTGCGAGAAATGCTTCGCAATTGCGAAGCCATTAGTTGGGTGAAAATCTAGCAGTGCAAAAATTCATAAATTGAACCAACGGCCTATCAAATCTTTGCCCGAGCCCCCCGGTCTCCAAACCAAACTTGTACACAACATCAAAAACACATTACGAACTTGTTCCTGCGATCACATCGCCAATATCACATCGTTTTCATCAAATCAAGCCTCAAGTTCATGATTTTCATACTTTTGGTTTTCAAAACTTTCAAACTTGGAACTCAAGGTCCAAAACATATCAAACGACATCCGAATGTCACCAAACTTTGCAGAAAGCATATATATAATATTTAAGACTTGTACCGGGCGTCGGAACCAAAATACGAGCCTGATGCCAAGGTCAATTAATTAATTTTCCTTTAACAATTACATCAAAAACAATTTCACAGAAAAATTCATAACTTGGGCTCTAGGCCTCAGAATTCGACTGCGGACGCATGTCCAAGTCCCATATTTTCCTACGGACCTTTCGGGACCATCCAATCTCGGGTTCGGGTCCGTTTACCAAAAATGTTGACCGAAGTCAACCATATCAATATTAATATCATTTTTCTCCAAATTTCTCATAGAATTCATATTTTCTATCACAAAAACTTTCCGGCCACATGCCCGGATCATGCACGTAAATTGAGGTAACATAGAATGAGGTTTTCAAGGCCTCAGAAGCTCGAAATGATTAATAAAATAAGTGATGACCCTTTGGGTCGTCATATATGGGTGTATGTGCCAAGCGGCACAGATTATATTTCCTTTTTATATTATTTTTCCGCTATTTATTATTTAATGTTCATAAACTTGTATATTCCGCAACGTGTTAGGCTTGCCAAGTCGTGGGGACTGGGTGCCATCTGACATGTTCACGATTGGTGAACTAGGGTGGTGACAGGATGGATCGAGCTGCACACCGCAGTGGTGGATATGAGGATCGGGCTTCACGTTGCAGTATTATTGCGCTTGGGCTGTAGGAGCCCCTCCGGAGTCTCTACACACCCCCAGTGAGCGTCGTCGACGTTAAATGGATCGGGTTACATGCCGCAGTGGTCATGTGCATTGCATTTCATCTTTATCTGTTGAATTATCTGTGATGGTTGTAATGTGCTGTTGTTGCTAGTTTGTAGAAGGAATCGGACTGTAGTTTAGCTTCATTATGTGGTATTTTATGGATTTCTTACTTTCAGCTATTTATATATATTTATTATTCACTGAGTACTTAGTACTCACCCCTACTCCCTGCACCTTTGTGTGCAGATTCAGGTACTCAGGAGAGGTACACAAGCACTCCAGCTTTTACAGAGTCATATCGAGTTGCTGAGGTAGCTGCTGACGTTCGCAGAACCTAGATTCTCATCTTATTTCAGTTATTACTTTATGTTTCAGATTTGAGTATTTCATACAGTATTCTCTATTACTATTGGGTGTTGTTTAGAGGCTCTAGACTTGTGAGCCCAGATCTTTGGGAGTGTTAGTTCATTTTCTCACTTCTCAGTATTCATTCGTATTATTATTATTGGAGTCTCTTTGACTCATATATTCTTCTTGAGTTGTCCATTTGGGAATGACATTTATCTATGAAAAACAATTGTTGGTCTGGCTGGCCTAGCTTAATTGTTGGCGCCATCACGACCGGATTTGGGTCGTGACAAGTTGGTATCAGAGTCTAGGTTACTAGGACTCGCGAGTCACGAGCCAGTTTAGTAGGCTTTCGCGAATCGGTACGTAGATGTCTGTATCTATCCTTGGGCAGCTACAAAACTTTAGGAGAAACTTCACTTTTCTTGGATTCATATCGTGCGGTTTGTGTTATCGTGAAACTAAACTTTTCCATATTCTATTCTCTCGCAGATGGTGAGAACACGTGCTTGCGGACGACCACTAGTGGCACCCAGAGGCCATGGTCGTGGTAGAGGTAGGGAAACAGTGCCAGCACCTGCTGACCCACCGCTGACCAGACTCAAGGTTGGATTCCAGTGCCAGTAGCCCAGATTCAGGATCAGGTTCCAGCTGTAGGTCCCCTAGCAGCTCAGGTTCAGGCACCGACAGTTTCTATTGAGATACCGGGTCTTCAGGAGACTTTGTCCCAGATTCTATCAGTTTGCACTAGCTTATATTAGGTGGTTGCAACCTCTACTGCAGCGGCTTCATCACAGACAGGGGGAGGAAATCAGACTCCCATGGCTCGCACACCCAAGCCGGTAGTTCAGGGTTTACAGGCCCTTGGGGCAGCTACAGCTCAGCTAGCTGCACTTGTTGCACCAGCCCCAGCTCATGTGGTTCCAGCTATGCCTGACGATGAGCAGCGTTATTTGGAGTGATTTGAGAGGCTACAGCCTCCGGCATTCCGTGGTGCTGAGGGTGAGGACGCCCAGGGTTTTCTGGATAAGTGTCAGCTTATGCTTCGCACTGCGGGTATTCTGGAGTCCAGAGGTGTTTCTTTCACCGCCTTTCAGTTCACCGGTCCAGCATTTCAGTGGTGGGAGGATTTTGAGAGGCGTAGGCCCACTGGGGCAGCGCCCCTCACTTGGCAGCAATTCTCTACTGTATTTTTGGATAAGTACGTGATTCAGTCCCAGAGAGAGGTGGTGCATCATCAGTTTGAGTGGCTGAAGCATGGTGATATGTCGGTAACTCAGTATGAGTTGATATTTACTCAGCTAGCCTGTCATGCCATGTGGATGATTTCGACGGACAGAGAGAGGATCAAGAGATTTATAGATAGTCTCATCTATCCCATCAGTATATTGATGACCAGAGAGAGGGCTTCAGCGATTACCTTTGAGGAGGTGGTTGATGTTACCCGCCATATTGAGACAGATCGCCGCAGAGAGCGGGAGGAGAGAGATGCTTAGAGTCCTCATGGTACTGGTAGTTACAGTGGTGCTCCGTCTAGGGGCTAAACCCCAGTATAGCAGGGGTCGTCCTTTCAGGTCTCATCAGTCTGGACGTGCAGAGTCCTGTGGGGTTTCATCAGATCGTGGTCGTCGGGGCTATTAAGGTTATCAGGGTCAGCAGAGCCGTCAATAGAGTCAGCCTGCACTGAGTGCCCTTCCAGCTCAAAGCTCTTCTCCTGCTTTTTCCGCTCAGATTCATCTGCAGCGACGGTTCCTCAGCAGTCCCTTCCTCCAGCTTCAAGCCGTTGCTTTGAGTGTGGCGAGTTTCGCCATATTAGGTGAGAGTGCCCTCTGTTGCTTCGTAAGCGGTCTTAGCAGAGGGATCAGCCCTCGTCTTCTGCTCCTGTTTCTTCAGCACCAGCACAGTCAGCTAGGGCTGGTGGCCAGGTAGCCAGAGGTCGCCCTAGGGGTAAGTATTGTACTGGCGGAGGCCAGGCTCTTTTCTATGCTCTTTCGGATAGGAAGGACGCTAGTGCATCCGATGTTGTCATTTCAGGTATTATCTTAGTCTGCCACAGGGATGCTTCTGTCTTATTTGATCCCGGATCCATCTATTCCTATTTTTCTGCATATTTTGCGCATTATTTGGGTATGACCCGTGGTATTCTTGACTTTCCAATACATGTGTCTACCCCGGTGGGTGATACAGTTATTGTGGATCAGGTATATCGATCCTGTCTTATTACTATTGGGGGTCTGGAGACCCGAGTTGACTTGTTACTATTGGGCATGGTGGATTTCGATGTGATTCGAGGCATGGATTGGTTATCTCCTTACCATGCGATTCTAGACTGTCATGCCAAGACGGTCACACTAGCTATTCCATGTAATTCGAGGATCGAGTGGCGTGGTTTGACTGATTATGTGTCCGACAGGGTGATTTCCTATATAGAAGCCCAATGAATGATTAGGAAGGGTTGTCTATCTTATTTGGCCTTCGTTAGAGATGCTGAGGCTTAGACACCCAGTCTTGATTCGGTCCCTGTTGTGAGGGATTTCCCGGATGTATTTCCAACAGACCTACCTGGCATGCCGCCTGACAAGGATATTGATTTTGGTATTGACTTGGTGCCAGGCACTCAGCCCATTTCTATTCCTCCCTATCGCATGGCACCATCCGAGTTAAAAGAATTGAAAGAACAACTCCAGGAACTCTTAGATAAGGTGTTCATACACCCGAGTGTGTCACCCTGGGGTGCACCGGTATTGTTCGTGAAGAAGAAATATGACACAATGAGAATGTGCATTGATTACAGGCAGCTGAACAAGGTAACAGTGAAGAATAAGTACCCATTGCCTCGTATTGAGGACATGTTTGATCAGCTCCAGGGAGCTAGTTTATTCTCTAAGATTGATCTTTAATCGGGCTATCATCAATTGAAGATTAGAGATTCAGAAATTATGAAAATAGCGTTCAGAACGAGATATGGGCACTATGAATTTATGGTGATGTCTTTCGGGCTAACCAATGCCCCAGCTGCATTCATGCACTTGATTAATAGTGTATTTCGACCGTACCTTGTTTCCTTCGTGATCGTGTTTATTGATGATATCCTGGTGTATTCACACAGCCAGAAGGAGCATGAACAACACTTGAGGGAGGTATTGCAAAGGTTGAGAGAAGAAAAGCTTTATGCAAAATTCTCTAGGTGTGAATTCTGGCTTGATACTGTGACTTTTCTGGGACATGTAGTGTCCAATGATGGTATTCGGGTTGACCCACAGAAGGTCGAGGCGGTGCAGAATTGGACCAGACCTTCCTCAGCTACTGAGATCCGGAGTTTCCTCAACTTGGCTGGATATTACCACCGGTTTGTTCAGGGTTTCTCATCTATTGCTTCACCTTTGACGAAGTTGACACAGAAGAATGCTCCATTTGTGTGGTCTGATGAATGTCAGGAGAGATTTCAGAAGCTCAAGGTGGCTTTGACCACAACTCCGGTACTTGTGTTGCCATCAGCTTCAGGGTCTTATACGGTGTATTGTGATGATTTTAGAGTTGGGATGGGTTGTGTATTTATGCAGGAGGGTAGAGTTATTGCAAATGCTTCTCATCAGCTAAAGCTCCATGAGAAGAACTACCCTGTTCACGACTTAGTGTTACCTGCTATTGTTCATGCCTTGAAAATTTGGAGGCATTACTTGTATGGTGTATCTTGTGATGTATATATAGACCACCGCAGCCTTCAATATTTGTTTAAGTAGAAAGATCTCAATTTGAGGCAGCGGAGATGGCTCGAATTGATTAAAGACTATGATATTACCATTTTGTACCATCCCGGGAAGGCCAATGTAGTGGCCGATGCATTGAGCCGGAAGGCTATTAGTATGGGAAGCTTGGCGTACATTCTAGTTGGGGAGAGACCCCTTGCAGTTGATGTTTAGGCGTTAGATAATCAGACAGTGAGGCTGGATATTTCTGAGCCCAGTCGGGTGATGGCTAGCATGATATCTCGGTCTTCTTTATATGACCGTATTCGAGAGCGCCAGTATGATGATCCACACTTAATTGTCCTTAAGGACAGAGTTCACCATGATGATGCCAGAGATGTCACTATTGATAGTGATGGTATGTTGCGGATGCATGGTCGGATATGCGTGCCCAATGTTGATGGCCTTCGTGAGTTGATACTAGAAGAGGCCCACATCTCGTGGTATTCTATTCATCCAGGTGTCGAAAAGATGCATCAAGATTTGAGGCAGCATTACTGGTGGAGAAAGATGAAGAAAGATATTGTGAATCATTTGAACGGTGCCTAAATTGTCAGCAGGTCAAGTATGAGCATCAGAGGCCTGGTGGTGTGTTCCAGCGTATTGATATTCCCGAGTGGAAGTGGGAAAGGATCACTATGGACTTTGTTAGTGGACTACCTCGGACAGCGAGAAAGTTTGACTCAGTTTGGGTGGTTGTAGATAGGCTGACCAAGTCAGCTCACTTCATTCCAGTGTGTACTACATACTCCTCGGAGCGGGTGGTAGAGATATTCATCCGCGAGATTTTGAGATTGCATGGAGTTCCCATTTCTATCATATCAAACAGAGGTACCCAGTTTACTTCGTAGTTCTGGAGGACATTACAGTGAGAGTTGGGCAGGAGTTTAGATAGAAATGAGGCCATAAACCTCTTTTATGAATAGGATAGTTTGGAAAAGTCAACCAAATGTTGATCGATGAGTTAGACAACTCAGAATCGAATTCTGATGATTCGACTAGTTTCAAGGGATCATTTATGACTTATTAGAGCAATCGGAATCGATTTCGGAGGTCCAGTGTAGTTTTAGGCTTGAATTGGCTAAGGTTGAATTTTGGCGAAATCTGAACGGTAGGTGAGATTTTGATCCGGGGCTCGAAATGAAATTCCGGAGTTGCAGTAACTTTGTTAGGTGATTTCTGATATGGGTGCAAAATTTCTGGTCATTCGGAGGTGTTTAGGTCGGGGTTTGGATCGAATGTTAGTTTCGGAAGTTTTGAAGAAACTTAGGCTTGAATCCGTGTGAAAATGGTGATTTTAATGTTTACGATGGTGATTTTATGTTACGAGCAAGTTTGAATGAGGTAATGTGATGCATCTGTGGTTTTAGTTGAGGTCCCTGGGGTCTCGGGATCATTTCGGATGGCCAACGGGCAAGTTTTGATCATGAAATTGCAGCAGAAAATTGCAGTCAGCTATTTTTCTATGCGATCGCATAGACAGGATTGCGATCGCATAGAAGGGTCTGAAGGGGCGAAGAATTAACACTATGCGATCGCGTGAAGGGTATTACGATCGCATAGGTTGCTGAGTTTGTGCAATGCGATCGCGTAAGCTTGGGTGCGATCGCGGAGGGTAAGGGCGCGAAGCTATGCGATCGCATGGCTAGGCTTGCGATCATAGAGAATAAAATTAAGGCCAGGAAGATTTGCTCTATGCAAGTGCAAAAGTGGGCCTGCGATCGCATAGAAGGCGACGAGTGTGCAGAAAACAGATTAATTAAACTTCAAACGTGACCCTAATCATTATTTCATTAATTTCACTTCGTTTAGAGAGGGTTTTGGGATCTGTGATGAGAGGAATCAATGGGGTAATGTCGAAGGTAAGTTTCTCGACTCAAAACACGATTATATGGTTGAATTAACATCAAAACTCATGAATTTCGGAAGAAATTACGAAGAATTAGTGCCTAGGTCTTGAAACCAAAATTTTGACTTTCGAAAGGCCATTCGAACTCCAATTTCGATAACTTTTATATGCACGGACTCGTGGCGAGACGAGGAATACGTTGGTATGAATTTCGGAATTTTTTGACAAGCGGGCCCAGGGTCCGGGTTTTACCAACTTGGTGCATTATTGCGTATTTCGTGTAAATTGAATTGGGTTATATTTCTTTGACCCGTATTTGATATAGTTGTTATGTTCGACTAGATTCTATACACGAGGCGGCGAATTCAAAAGGAAAAGGCATCGCGGATAAGTCCACGACCGGCTAGAGGTGAGTAGTTTGTATATATGGTAGCCTAAGGGTTCGAAACCCCGGCTTAGCATATTGTGACGCTTGTAGAGTGTGGCTCGCACCCCGTGGTAGGTGAGGATTGATTGTGACTAGGGATTGAGACTTAGTCTATCCCGGATATGAATAACATGATATATGTGGTTGAAACACACACTGTGTTTGATATATTTGTGGATTGTAAGCCATGTTTGGGGCCTTGTGCCCACCTGTAGTATCCTTAGGGGATAGTTATATATGTGATAGCTCTATTTGCTTAATCGCTGATCTCAGTCGTGGTTTGATATCACTATGTTGAAATGCTATGTCATCTATTTTTGGAAAATTAAATAAGAATTAAAGCATATTTATAATTAACGAACTGGAACCTGGAATTAAATAAATTTAACTGTTGTATGACTCATATGCATGTTGTGGACTAAGGATGGATCGGGCTGCACGCCGTAGCGGTTGTATGAGGATCGGGCTACACGCCCCAGTATTATTGTGCTTGGGCTGTAGGAACCCCTCCGGAGTCTGTACACACCCCCAGTGAGCGCCGTCGATGTTAAATGGATTGGGCTGCACGCCATAGCGGTCATGTGCATTGCATTGCATCTTTATCTGTTGAATTATCTGTGATAGTTGTAATGTGATGTTGTTGCTAGTTCGTAGGAGGAATCAGACTGTAGTTTAGCTTTATTATGTGGTATTCTATGGATTTCTTACTTTCAGCTATTTATATATATTTATTACTTACTGTGTATTTAGTACTCACCCCTACTCCCTGCAACTTTGTGTGCAGATTCAGGTACTCAGGAGAGATAGACGAGCACTCCAGCTTTTACAGAGTCATATCGAGTTGTTGAGGTAGCCACCGACGTTCGCATAACCTAGCTTCTCATATCATTTAAGTTACTAATTTATGTTTCAGATTTGAGTATTTCATACAGTATTCTCTATTACTATTCGGTTTTGTTTAGAGGCTCTAGACTTAAGACCCAGATCTTTGGGAGTGTTAGTTCGTTTTTGCACTTGTCAGTATTCATTCGTATTATTATTATTGGAGTCTCTTTGACTCATATATTCTTCTTGAGTTGTCCGTTTGGGACTGACATTTATCTGTGAAAAACAATTGTTTGTCTGGCTGGCCTAGCTTAATTGTTTGGGCGCCATCACGACCGGATTCGGGTCATGACAGAGGTCCTGGAGGCTTCGGGGTAAATTTGGATGCCCAACGAGTCAGTTTTGGAAGATTTTTGCCGTTTTGAGCATAAATGTAATGATCCAACGGTCTATTTTTAGTTTTAGAGATCCAAATTTGATTTCGAGACTTCGAGAATTTAAATAATGAATTATAGGACTGATCCGAAAATTTTGGTTAATTTCATCGATTCGCGATTGGGTTTTTGACGCGAAATGTGAGTTAATTGTTTAACGAGCGAAATTGATGTTGTACTAAGAAAATAAGATCCAAATTAAGTTTTGTTTGAACCACTGGATCCGTATCAAAATTACGGAGCCATAGGAAAAAGAATAGTCGAATTCCGAGTTTGTATGATTGAGTTATAGCATTTTTAGTGAAATAAAAAGCTACTGCAATTTTCTGGGGCAAATCTGGTATGTTCGCTTCTGCTATGAACAGTACCCACAGAAGCGGGTGAACAATGACTTTTTGCTTCTGCGATGAACAGTACCGTAGAAGCGGTGAACAGTGAAATCGCACCTGAGGTGAACAGTAACCGCATATGCGAAAATAGTTGGCCATTTAATTTGGGGCAGTCCGAGATATTTCTTCATTTTTGGAACTATGGAGCTCGGATTGAAGAGATTTTTGAAGTGATTTTAACCATATGGATGGGGGTAAGTGTTCTATATCAAAAAGTAATTATATTTAATTTCCATGGTTATTTTCATCAAGTATTAGTGCATCAAATGGAAGAAATCGAAGAAACATTGTAAACTTTTCAAAAATGAAAATTTAGGATTTGAAGGGCCATTTGTGGTCCGATTTGGGAGTTCTTAATATGTACGGACACATGGAGAGACGTGGATTCCGGAAATGTAAATTACATAATTTTCCGAGATGTTGGACCTGAGGGGTATTTTAGTCATTTTACATAATTTCGCGTATTAGCTTAGAATTTAATTGTAAATTTAATTACTTGAATTATTATTTACATTATGCAACTTAATTGAATCGATTTGAGCCATTTGGAGTCAAATACTCGTGGAAAGAACGTGATTTTGGATTGAATTTTGAGTCGATTCGAGGTAAGTGGCTTGCCTAACCTTGTGTGGGGGAATTTGTCCCTTAGGATGTGATATTTTGTAATTGAATGCCTTGTACGTGAGGTGACGAGCGCGTACTTGAGCTTATTATTGAAAACCCAGATTTTTACTTAAATACTTGATTTGGATTTTCTTTTATAATTGCCTTACTTTACTTCCTATTATAGCATGTGCTAGCGTAGAAGGGCCTGCTTAATTGACCCGAGTTGCCTATTTGTTAAATAATCTTAAATATGATTACGTGGAGCATGTTAGGCCATTATTATTTGTTGCTTTGTATTGTTGTACTTCATTTTCTGAATATTTCTATGATGTTGGTTGCACATTAACTTTGGGACTACGGGTTCAATTCCTGGGAGCTCCCCCCTTGTTTGTTTACTTCTGAACTACGGGTTCAATTTTCGGGAGACCCCCCTATACTTTTATTTTAGAACTACGGGTTTAATTCCCGGTAGATCCCCCTCCACTTTTATTTTGGGAACACAGGTTCAATTCCCGGGAGATCCCCCTACACTTTCATTTTGGGACTATGGGTTAAATTCATGGGAGATCCCCCTGCACTTTTATTTTGGGACGGCGAGTTCAATTCCCAGAGATACTTGTTACTAAGATGAGTGGATTGCGGTTTCAATTCCCGGAGATCCTTGTTACTGAGATGAGTGGTCTGCGGGTTCAATTCCCGGAGATCCTTGTTACTGAGATGAGTGGACTGCGGGTTCAATTCCTGGAGATCCTTGTTACTGAGATGAGCGGACTGCGGGTTCAATTCCCGGAGATACTTGTTACTAAGATAAGTGGACTGCGGGTTCAATTCCCGAAGATCATTGTTACTGAGATGAGTGGAGTGTGGGTTTGATTCCCGGAGATCATTGTTACTGAGATGAGTGGACTCTGAGTTTGATTCCCGGAGATCCTTGTTATTCAGATGAGTGGACTGCGGGTTCAATTTTCGGGAGATCCACGGACAGCTTAGGGACACTTGTTATGTTATTTTCTTTGTTAGTTTAATTGCTAATGACTTGTGGCTCCTATTCTGTTTTTGTTGTCATTTCATATTATTTAATGCTTTACACTTGTCACGACCCAAACCCCGGTCATGATGGCGCCCAACACATTGCTAGGCAAGCCCGACCATGTTATCCATATTACCAGCCAATTATTAACTAATACCGATCAATTAACATTAATAGCCTGTTTACTTAACAAAATAATAAGTGTGGAAACAGAAACATACAAAATACATTCCAACAATCGCGGTGTCACAAGTCTGAGCCTCTACAGATGGAAATATCCTACAAAATCAAGTCTAAGCAGAATAAAAAATGACAAAATGATAGAGAGGAAGAGATCAGGTCCTGCGGACGCCGGCAGCTACCTCGAAGTCTCCTCGAAATAATAGTAATGTAGCAGTTGCGATAGCTCAACTACCCTCCTGAACACTTGGATCTGCATAGAAGGTGCAGGGGAGTAGGGTGAGTATATTTCAACTCAGTGAGTAATAATAATAAATAACAATTGAAAATAAGAACACCTATACTATCACTAAACAGTTCTAAGGGCAACCTCACAGGTAAGTCATCTCCCTAGTGATAAGCCCATTTCCAATCCACAACTGTCTCACAATAATCCCACACTGACCTAGCCCTCACTCATACTGTTGCGGCGTGTAGCCCAATCCTATATATATATATATATATATATATATATATATATATATATATATATATATATATACCGCGGCGTGCAACCCGATCAAATATATATAGTACGTGCGGCGTGCGGCCCGATCCAATATAAATAGTACTACGGCGTGCAGCCCGATCCAATATATATAGTGTTGCAGCGTGCAGCCCGATCCAATATATATAATGCTGCGGCATGCGGCCCGATCCAATATATATAGTGCTGCGGTGTGCAGCCCGATCCAATATATATAGTGCTGTGGCGTGCAGCCCGATCCAATATATATAGTGCTGCGGCGTGCAGCCCGATTCAATATATATAGTGCTGCGGCGTACAACCCGATCCAATATATATATATATATATATATATATATATATATATATATAATATCTCACAGCGGGTCCTCGCCCCTATCTCAGTTAATCTAGACTTGTCCTATCGGGCCCACTCAGCTAGAACAGGGAAACCCACCCCAGGTAGTCTCTCTCAGAGTACATATCTAGTATTGGCTCATGATATGCTATACAACTATGATTACAACTGAGTGTATGTGTTCAATATGATATAAGGGTCACTTAGCTCTACAGGCTTCCCTAATACTTTACAAATCGATGCAAGGCCCCAAACACGGCTACTGGCCCAATTACACAGATATAAGCTCAATCTTAGTCATGATACACAGTAAACTATCAATTTGGGAAGGACTAATTTCAAATCCCCAGTCACAATACCACCACGCTCGTCACATGATGTGTGTTTCATCTCAGCATAGCACCGTATAGTGCAAGTACGGGGTTTCAAACCCTGAGTACATCATTTACTACCACCACTCACCTCGAATCGGCAAAAGCGCAAGCCCGCGACGTCTTAGCTCCTTGAACCGGCCTCCACTCGCGTCGAAACTAGCCAAAATCAATACAATTATATCAAAATAGGCTAATGGAACAACACCCAATCGAAAACAATCGAAATACATGAAAAACCTCAAAACTAGCATAACCCGAGTCTTAGGCCCACTTCTTGAAAAATTATGAAACTCACATTTTCATAATCCTTATCTCGCCACGAGGTCGTACATACCAAGAACTTCCAAATCCGAGCTCAAATGGCCTAGCAAATCCAAATTTGATATATCGAAATTCAAACCCTTGTTTCTCTAATTTTATACCCAAATTCAGAAATTTAGATGATGAATCTTCAATAAAATCACGTAATTAGCTCAAAAAATTACTTCCAATCGATTCTTGGTTGAAATACTCTATATCCCATGTCTTAAAGTTCCAAAATATGATAAACAATGGTGGAAAAATGATTTTGCTCGCGGGGTAATGATATAAAAAATAGGTCTGCCCAGGTAAACGTTCTTCCACGCGAATGCGACGCCTCTCATGCGTTCGTGATGAATAACTTTTCAACATGCCATTTTTTCTCTATGCGAATGCATACCATAAGACGCGAATGAAATGCTTTACTTTTCCTTGCTACGCGATCGCGACACCTTCGACCGCGAACGCGATGAACAAACTTGACTGGGCCCCCAGGCTCTTCTATGTGAATGCGACCCAGCCCTCGCGAACGCGATGGTCAATCATTCCATACTACGCGAATGCGTTCTGCTCCCTACGATAGCGTTGACCAAACCTGCCTTGCCTACGCGAATGCGGCCAGAGCCATGCGATCACGAAGGCTTAGGATTTCCTACACAGAATCTGCAATTTCTGTAGATTTTTTTAAGTTCCAAATGCCCGGAAAGAAGATTCGAATTCACCCCGCCCCCGGGACCTCAACCAAAACCATCAACCTACTCCAAAACATCATACGAACTTGTTTCAATCATAAAAACACGCCCTTAAACTCAAAAATCATCAAATCAAGACGGATTCAAGCCTACGTTTCAACTATAACTTCCAAAACCAACATTCAATCAAAAGCTCGACCAAATGATGTCTGAATGACCTGAAAATTTGCAGACATATCCCAAATCACCTAACGAAGCTACTGCAACTGTCGGAATACCATTCCGACTCCCGGATCAAAATATCACCTATCGACCGGATTCCGCCAAAATTCCAATTTAGCAAATTCAAGCCAATTTCTACACTGGACCTCCAAATTCAATTCCGATCGCTCCCCTAAGTCACAAATCACCTCCCGAAGCTAACTGAATCACTAGAATTCGATTCCAAGCCCTATAACCACATAGTCAACTTCATGTTGACCTTTCAGAAACAAGCTCCACTCTAAAAGGCTATATGCCTTATTTTCAACCAGAATTAAACCGAATTCACTTGATAGACTCCAACACAGGTATAGAAACATGATACCACATAATCAGGGGGAAACAAGGTGGTAACTCACATGACGACGGGTCGGGTCGTCACATTCTCCCCAACTTAAACCAACGCTCGTCCTCGAGCGGACCCAAAGTTGTAGTAGAAGCAACCCAATAGCTAAATGACCTTACCAAGCATATAATCGGGGTGATACCACGTCACCCTGTCTGTCATAAGTCTGATAACACAATATAACTCGAATTCCACAGTCCATCTGAACCATAGACCACATTGCTCTTCCCGAAATCACACGTCAGATCGGAACCCCACGTCTACACTCAGAATGAACTAGAACCAACTGCAATAACCCATACTTGCCACTACAGGTGGGATCATATGAAATACTACACCACCCAAACACTCGAGACGATGGCATCCATTCGCAGCAATTGACCACAATAGCCAAATATTAACAGAAAAAAAACCTTTCTAATTAGCTAAAGTCTTATTCCAACACATTAATATACTACCCACAGCAACCGAAAGACGCGATATATCGAATCCATCGCTCAAGTCAAACATTCATGAATCCATTTCCCTTTTGATTGATACCATACAGTTCTCGAAGCTAAACCTCAGTATTACCTTTCTAACCAGCTGAAATCGCATATGCTCGCACTTAATAATGACTCCAACAACCCTTTCGATTGTAATACACTGCACTGGTGATATGACACCTCAATACCGGCATATGCCGCGACGAGCACAACATGGGCTCTAATAAGAAACGTCTGATCATACTCAAATCACAACATCTGAATCAAACAAAAGAATCGTAGTTCAATTCCTCCGTATCATTATAAAATAGAACTGAGATCCTGTATCACATCATAGAGTACTCGAATCCTCCTCGAAATGTCATAACATCATGTGGCCTTGCCACGACTCACGATTCTATCCAAACACAATTACTTATGAAGCACCTCAAGTCACCATGCTCAAAACGGCCAGCTGTACACATATTTACATCTGAACTCAAGCAATCAATCACACTCACGGTGATACAATTAATATACGCTATCAAATTCTCGATGGACACAACCGATGTGCTATTCCTCGAGCGGTACCCAATACAGCTTTTTCCTCAGAAGCCAGGAAATATTGTATACAAGGTAACATATAGGAAACCATTTTCTACATCACATTGTTGCGGCATGCAACCCGCTCCAATAACATACCCGTGGCGGCGTGCCACCCGATCCAAATACCATACCTGTGGCGGCGTGCCACCCAATCTAGATACCATACCTGTGGCGGCGTGCCACCCGATCCACTCATAATCTAGCAAAAGGGAATGCACATCGAGTCAAGTTTCTCATTACTATAGACATATATAGCCTCCACTGCGGCCACAAGAAACATATGCGACAAAGTTCCTCAATACCGAAACTAAATCAATGGCAGAGACCTTTACACTGACATCCGCCACGAAGGCCCAACTGGCAGAGCAATACCTACCAGCCGTCCGTTGGTCCTGGGGTACATCTACCCTACTGGAACATAATCTGATGCACTCTGCTACGCTATTTGTGACATTTTCCGACATAATCCATATCACATTAGTCTAGACCACCTGACTTATGACAACTAGTCTGCAATCAAATATCAAAATCCAAATTCATCATATGAAGTAAAGAGAGAGAGAGCCACTAGGGCTTTCAATTTCCAATAACTGCTAAACGGTGCCAATACACACGATATACCACCACTGCGTAGGCGGATTACAAGAACTTCTAGTCTCCAACACGTATATAGCACATGGATCACTATGCCTGATTCCACGTTCCACCGTATAAACACATAACCCGCATCAAGCGTCTATTCATACCACGAAAGTCATTCAGAAATTTCACTATGCCATCAATGACTTGATTATTATAGTCGATCCAACAAGAGAATACCGCAATACCGCCGGATATTATCAATTTACGTTACCTTGCCCTTTTTGAACATATACCCCGTCAAATCACTAGGATAGTAGTACCTTTTTCCTTAATCACTAGAAAGATTGATTCTCAGATTATCTGCAGCCGCCCGCGCCGCTTGGGAGCTTTAATGACTTCCCATATAATATGAACTGATCTCAAAACCCTGAACATGCCATTATCAACTTTCCATAACACATCGCATATACCCTACCACACTAAGATACATGGAAACTTCTATCCCTCTCCTATGCCGCAAACATCGACGCACTCAACTAGTCAAGGACCTTCATGATTGCATATAGAATAAAATTCATCACACATTCCATGTTTCGCATACCACCAGGAAATATACTCATTTTCAAACCAGGGTAAAACACATCCCAAATTCTTTCTCCCCATCCCATTGCACAAACTAAACTGCCAGGACAGAGTCCTTCTACCTACATCGAGCTACGCAACTGCCAACACTCAAGAGCATTGCTTCACAATACCTACAAGACTCATTACTTCAAACACATACCAGGAATTACTCGTATCTTTATCATACTATTTTTATTTATTATCGAGCTATTCTATTTATCCTAATTTTCTTTCTGATTCATCTTTTACAGAAGCATCACAATACCTCAACTCAGGTTACCACACGAGACTCATACACAAGACCACATGGTCTAAGCCTCACATGCCGCTGAATACTCTCTCAAATGTTTCCCAGAAGTACCACCTTCTACAATACTTTATTTTGAAGAACCTCCTGTGATTCTGAAATCATTACCATTACTTTCCAATACGGATGCCTAGAACCCCATGATTAACATAGCATATCACAAGTCTTGATCCCTTCTAATGAAACCACAGTCTCTAGTAACATACACAACCTTAAGACACCTGACTGTTACGAGCAACATCTTGAACACCGCAAGACCATTCTCGGGCGTCATTCACCTTTATTCAGTTGTAATTCAGCTGTCATATTGACAGATGCACTTGTTCCTTATTAGAACTCTGACACCGTAGAACATGATTACATTCAGATACAAATAGCTATCTTTCTTTACTATACACCGAGCATTCTTTATCAACAGTAGCTCAAAACAACCTAATATTTCTTCACATCTATGACGCATCATGTAACCTTTACCAAAATTACCAAAGTACTTAGAGACAGAATCAACATAGAGCACAACCGTTCAATCGGCTAGTCAATAGCAACCTCCTCAACTTAGCTCGAAGACATATGTCAAAGTACTTTTAACCACTCATATCATTCTTATTCAAATGATGCCACAATGTTATAGTGAGATTAAACTCAAGTCATTTACTAGCTTTGGTAGAGACTCGAATCATCATAAATCTTAACTCTTCTGCAATTCTTGCATTTATACACACTCAACAGTTAAGCCTACTCTTTTGGTGATAAAATCTTTTCTAAGTCCCAAATTTTCCAAATATTTCGACAGAGTTTCCTTTATAAGTTGGCCTATCCACCTGCCAGAGAATCACCAAAACCATCCTGACAATACATCTGCAACTCGACAAGACATCACAATGCATATCAACAACATAAATCTCAATACTATATGAATTATATTATCAAAATTAGTACATGAACATGCGTTGCACCTGCTCATATCATAACATATGTCAAATACCTTTCACCATAATACTTAAAGAACAACCAATTCAGTCTTGTTGAGTCCGAACCCATACTACCACACGTAGTGCACTTTACATTTCCACTGAGAGGCATGAACATATTCACCACGCCCATAGCTAGATACTATAAAATGGATCACAATAAGAGTCAATCACCTAACATCTCACCCATTATCAAACAGTCATTACCTCAATTAGGGACAATACTGGTCATATAAATTTAATCATACCAGCTCGCAAAATCCGGCATCAAGTCCTTATGACTGGCCCAGCATGAAATCATAGAGGTTATATCTTGCCCCTCGATCGGGGAATCATAAGCCATCAAGGCAAATATATTACTAAGCGTTCGAGAGCGCACATCAATGAGCAGAAGGAATTTCAAGAATCATACCTCAAGCTGAATCAAGTACGCATGATAAGAATCTCAAGAATTTGAAGCTTTCCTAAAAGGTTTGCAGCCTCTCGAGGATAAGCACAGGCGTCCCCGTAGCGATCTACGAGACTCTACTAAACCAGCTCATGACTCGCGAGACCTGTTAACCTAGGCTCCGATACCAACTTGTCACGAACCAAACCCCGGTCATGATGGCGCCCAACACATTGCTAGGCAAGCCCGACCATGTTATCCATATTACCAGCCAATTATTAACTAATACTTCTCAATTAACATTAATAGCTTGTTTTCATATCAAAACAATAAGTGTGGAAAGAGAAATACAAAATACGGCCCAACAATCGCGGTGTCACAAGTCTGAGGCTCTACAGATGGAAATATCCTACAAAATCAAGTCTAAGCAGAATAGAAAATGACAAAATGATAGAAAGGAAGAGATCAGGTCCTGCGGACGCCGGCAGCTACCTCGAAGTCTCCTCGAAATAACAGTAATGTAGCAGTTGCGATAGATATATATATATATATATATATATATATATATATATATATATATATATATATATATATATATATATATATATATATATATATATATATATATATATATATATATATATATATATATATATATATATATATATATATATATATATATATATATATATATATATATATATATATATATATATATATATATATATATATATATATATATATATATATATATATATATATATATATATATATATATATATATATATATATATATATATATATATATATATATATATATATATATATATATATATATATATATATATATATATATATATATATATATATATATATATATATATCCCGATCCAATATATATATATATATATATATATATATATATATATATATATATATATATATATATATATATATATATATATCATAGCGGGTCCTCGCCCCTATCTTAGTCTAGACTTGGCCTCGTCTCTCTCAGAGTACACATCTAGTACTGGCTCATGATATGCTATACAACTATGATTACGGCTGAGTGTATGTGTTCATCATAATATAAGGGTCACTTAGCTCTACATGCTTCCCTAAGACTCTACAGATCGGCGCAAGGCCCCAAACACGGCTACTAGCCCAATTACACAGATATAAGCGCAATCTCAGTCATGATACACAGTAAACTATCAATTTGGGAAGGACTAAGTGCAAATCCCCAGTCACAATACGACCACGCTCGTCACATGATGCGTGTTTCATCTCAGCATAGCACTGTATAGTGCAAGTTCGAGGTTTCAAACCCTCAGTACATCATTTACTACTACTACTTACCTCGAATCGGCAAAAACGCAAGCCCGGGACTCCTTAGCTCCTCGAACCGGCCTTCTCGCGCGTCAAAACTAGCCAAAATCAGTACAATTATATCAAAATAGGCTAATAGAACAACACCCAATCGAAAACAATTGAAATACATGAAAAACCTCGAAACTAGCAAAACCCGAGCCCTGGGCCCGCTTATCGAAAAATTATGAAACTCACATTTTCGGAAGCCTTATCTCGCCACGAGGTCGTACATAGCAAGAACTTTCAAATCCGAGCTAAAATGGCCTAGTAAATCCTAATTTGAAATATCAAATTTCAAACCCTAGTTTCTCCAATTTTATACCCAAATTCAGAGATTTAGATGAGGAATCTTCAATAAAATCACATAATTAGCTCAAAAACTTACTTCCAATCGATTCTTGGTTGAAATCCTCTTTATCCCCTATCTGAAAGCTCCATAATATGATCAACAATGGTGGAAAAATGATTTTGCTTGCAGGGTAATGATATAAAAATAGGTCTGCCTAGGTAAACTTTCTTCTACGCGAACACGACACCTCTCACGTGTTCACGACGAATAACTTTTCAACAGGCAATTTTTCCTCTACGCGAATGCGTACCATAAGACGCGAATGCGATGCTTTACTTTTCCTTGCTACGTGATCGCGACACCTTTGACCGCGAATACGATGAACAAACTTGACCGGGCCCCCAGGTTCTTCTATGCGAACGCGACCCAGCCCTCGCGAACGCGATGGTCAATCATTCCATACTACGCGAACGCGTTCTGCTCCCTGCGATCGCATTGACCAAAAAGATCAGATGATCCACCTCTTTGTCCGCTTGGGAGGGCTAACTAGGATAGGTTAGATACAAGGGAAACAACCCATAAAAGACTGACTTGTCTACGCGAACGCGACCAGAGCCACACGATCGTGAAGGCTTAGGATTTCCTGCACAGAATCTGCAATTTATGCTGATATTTCTAAGTTCCAAATGCTCGGAAAGAAGATTTGAATTCACCCCGAGGCCCCGGGGACTTCAACTAAAACCATCAACCTACTCCAAAACATCATACGAACTTGTTCCAATCATGAAAACACGTCCTCAAACACAAAAAAGATCAAATCAAGACGGATTCAAGCCTAAGTTTCAACTATAACTTCTGAAGCCAACATTCAATCAAAAGCTCGACCAAACGATGTCCGAATGACCTGAAAATTTGCAGACATATCCAAAATCACCTAATGAAGCTACTGCAACAGTCGGAATTCCATTCCGACTCCCGGATCAAAATCTCACCTATCGACCGAATTTCACCAAAATTCCAATTTAGCAAATTCAATCCTATTTCTACACTGGACCTCCAAATTCAATTCTGATCTCTCCCCTAAGTCTCAAATCACCTTCCGAAGCTAACTGTATTACCGAAATTCGATTTCGAGCCCTCTAACCACATAGTCAACTTCAGGTTGACCTTTCAGAAACAAGCTCCACTCTAAAGGCTATATGCCTTATTTTCAACCAGAATTAAATCGAATTTACCCGATAGACATCAACACAGGTATAGAAAAATGATACCACATAATGAGGATGAAATGAGGCGGTAACTCACATGACGACGGGTCAGGTCGTCACAACACTATTCGATACTGTTATTATATTATTCTGGGTAGGGCCCTGACCTTCCTCGTCATTGCTCCATCGAGGTTAGGCTTGGCACTTTTTGAGTACCGCTATGGTGTACTCATGCTACTCTTCTGCACACTTTTGTTGATCGAGCGCATTATTGGTGATTGTAGAGCTACATTGGGAGACTTAAGGTATGCATCTGCCTTGTCCGCAGATCCGAAGAGTCTCTTTCTACTCTTCCTCATAGATAGTAGTTTCATTTCATTTATTCAGTTGTATAGATACTTCTTGATGATGGAGCCATAGTTTATGTTATTTAGCCTGTGTTTTCCTGTGAGTTTCCGGGTCTTTGAGGTTGTTTCAATATTTTGGGTTGAAGTGTATGTGCCAGGTGGCACTTTATACATTCTACTTATGTTATTCAGTATTAGTTCTATTGTTTCGTAAAAGTTGTTAAATTTCCACAATGTGTTAGGCTTACCTAGTCGCGAAGACTGGGTGCCATCATGATAGGTTCACGATTGGTGAACTAGGGTCGTGACAAGTGTTATCAGAGCTCTAGGTTCATAGGATTCATGGGACACATGCCGATTTATTAGAGTCTCGCTGATCAGTACGGAGACGTCTGTACTTATCTCCGAGAGGCTATGTAACCGTTAGGAAAATTCCACTTCATTTCATTCTTTATCGTGCGTCATTTATTCAGTTGGAGCCTATATCATATGTTCTTTTGCATCCACTCATGTATTGAAATTGCGCACTCGGTATCAAGTATGAGCCGATGATTCGTGATGCTACAGAGGAATTATAAGGGAGCCAAGAATTTATTCAACCATTGTTACCGTGTGTCATCCATATCGACAATGCAAAAGTATTGAGGGATCCATTCAATTGTGCACATGTGGGTGCACTAGGTTCTGACATTCAATTGATGAGTACGGTCTTAATAAGGTTTACTTAACTACCTAATCATTGCAGTAATGGTAGAGTCACGAGGTGGATGTAGATCTAAAGATAGTTGGTGGTAATAAAGACTATATGGTTCGTATGAGATATCTATTTAGCGAAGGGTACAACTAGCATCTGAGATGCTAGAGGAAGTGAGTTTAACTGTCAAGAATGACATATACCCAACGAATGGTTTGAGTTCTATAATGATGGTGACATATGAGTGATAAAGGTTAGTATCATGGATTATCAAGATGTATCTTATGGCTTTGCACCAAGTGAAAGGAGTTCAGTATCAACGATCAAATTGTCGGTGACATGTCATATCAGATTTGGTCTGAGATGTATTTATGAGGTATTCAAAAGTTCTCTAAAAGTTGAATATGGGTAAGACCTGAGATTTGTATGGGATGATGTTGGGACTTTCAATATTTCTATGACCACAATAATTCTACATTTCAGTATTAGTAGGGAAATGGAAACAATTTCAGAATACTCGTCGTGCCCCAGTTAATCAGGGCACTCTCATAGGATAATCATCTTTTAATGCACCACTAGCATGGGATTTCTTAAATGGTTATTCTAGTTATCTGGCACAGACTCAGTATGAGTAGCCGAACTGCGGGTGAGTTGCTATCAATATGGTGATAGTAGAAACATCATGAGAAGTTGTCCCAAACTTGGGAGAAATCTATTTCATCAGGACGCACAGTCAACACACTCCATTATAGTTACTAATTTACATACGCTACAAGTTAGAGATGGATAATGAATGGGTAGATGGCGCCTAAGAGGTGGATGCCCGACCCATTGATATAATTGTTATAGTGTGGTTGAAATCACTACACCAGATGGTGTCATTACAACTATAATTTTGATTGTTATAGAAAGGATATTATTCCTTAATTTGATTTTATTCAAGAAATTGAGGCGAGTCCTCTTAATATACTTCACTAATGAATGAGCTTCGTAATCCTGAAATCTACTTATGTGAACACTCACGTTGGGATATTATATGAAGACAGCTATCCCTATCATTATTTGTTGGTCACAAAAAAATAAAAAAATAAATAATACATACATATATATATATATATATATATATATATATATATATGTAATATATATATATATATGAGGCTAAAAGTGACTTTCCATTACTTACTACAGTAAGTTTTTTTATGTAATTTCAGGATAACTGATTTCAATTGTCAATTAATTGCCCTATCAATATGAGGGTTTATTATTATGTTGTTATTCTCTTTGAAGAAAATTATTGAAAGGAGAAAGAAAGAAAATGAAGATTTTCAGTTGGTACAATTTGCAAATACTTGTGATTCAGAGTTGAAGATGAGATCCTCAAATTTTTATATATTGTGAAATATTTTGAACTGAGCTAAAAGCTACGGTGGATGTTATATAAGGACAAGGTTCTGGTGGTGAAACTTTATGTGTTAAAAAAAATAAAAATAAAAATTGTACTATATTTTAAATGGAATTCGTGCCTGTTAGGCTTATTTGACAATTCTTGTGTATGTCTTTTCATAGACAGTCATTTTTGTTTTGGGTAAACATTGAGTTTTAGGCTACGAGATGGGCACCCAGGTGGCGTTAAATGTGATTCGTCAATTCGGGTAAGTAATAATGAGATCTTGACGCCTCGTTGTGAGTAAAGCTGAGGTCTGAAATGAGATGTTTGTTAACATAAGGTTAATTGACAAGATTGTGATTTATGAACAACTATTATGGCCAGAGACATGGTTATTAGCATACAAATGATGTGTTTAATGTCTAGATATTAGCATGATAATGCGATTCTTATAATGACGAGATTATTGTAATTGATATATACATCGTGGTATTTCATTGGGTTGTTGATGTGTTGTTAGGAGTTGTTTTGGTGTTACTCTGGCAGGTGGATAGGCCCAATTACAGGGGAGACTCTGCCGAAATATTTGAAAAATTTTGGGAGTTAGAAAAATTTGAGACATTAAGATGTGTGAAGAAAGAGGTAAGTTACACTGTGCCTTCGAGAACGAATGACCCTATGTGTGGGAGAATGCAACATCCTGAAGAAAACAAGTTCGAAGTATTTAAGCGCTATTAAAAGTTGAAATGTGTTGAAATAAGACTAATGCAGTGTTACAATGTGGAATTTAGGCCCTATGATGAATGTTAGATGTTGAAGTTTGGGTCTTGTCCTAAAGTTATGGACTAAGGATGAGGTGAAACCTTCAGTTAAGTTGGAGGATCAGTTATAGGAATTTTCTTGAATAGGGTTTTATGTCATCCTAGTGTATCACTTGGGGTGCTCTTGTATCATTTGTGAAAAAATAAAATAAATAAATAAATAAATCAAGACATCTTTGACTACATTCCCAGTTTTGGTATTGCCCACAGGTTTGTCACGGCCCCAAAACCCGGTCGTGATGACGCCCAGCACATTGCTAGGCTAGTCTAACAAAATACACTCTCTCATCCCGGCCTTAGATCTCAAAATCACTTATTTTAAGTCATTATCTCTGCCAAATTAGAATGATAGATATAATAATATCCCAAAACCTTCTAATAACAACGTAACTTTCCAAAGATCTGGGGTCACGAGCCAAGAGCCTCTATCAGAACATCAGTCAACACTGTCAATAGCTTTACAAGTCTAAGAGTACGCGAAATAACCAATAACAGAGTAGTACGGGGAAAAGGTTGGGTCCTGCGGACGCCAAGCAGCTACCTCGACGATCCCAACTGGGTCTAAATCAGCACCAAGCTAAACTAAGCCGCCAGGTACCTGAATCTGCACACCTGGTGCAGGAAGTGGAGTGAGTACTTCCAACTCAGCGGTAATAAAAGTAAATAATGCCGACACAAAGTACTATCTCATGCTATAAACATACCAAATTATCCATTAATTTGAAATACACTTTCAGGGTAATTCTTTATAACATATATGAGAAGATTATCTAGAAATATCTTTTTGACTTCTTTTTCTTTCATTATAACATATCAATACCTGGGTACAACCTCAAACAGTGCAAATCTGCAATCAAATCAGCCCCTTGGGCTCAGCACTCCTTAACAATTTCCACCAGGGGATCTAGTCAATAAGGCAGATAATGTATGTATGCCAGTAATGTATGAGTGCTAAATGTCATGCCATATAGTACAAGTAAGCCAATGTATGTATGCAATGTAATGCATATGACGCTGTGGCGTATAGCCCGATCTATGCAAAGGCGCCCGCGCTTACTGTGGGGGTTCACACTCCGGAGGGGCTTCTACAGCCCAAGCGCAATATCAATATCACTCCTGTTGCGGTGTCCAGCCCGATCCATGCATAGTCATGAATGCGTATAAGCCCCTTGGGCAACAGTATCACATCAACTCATAGCTAAAATGTCATCAAAACCTTATTCAAGTTTTTCAAATCTTATAAAAATGTTGAGTAGAAAAATACCATTTTGAAAACTTTAGACTGAGATAAAATTATGCACAGTATTACCAAGATAGTGATACAAATCCCTGAAGGAATCAAATATTTGGCACGAAGCCCAAAACATGATAATTAGTCCAATTCATGATAACTAATATCTTTATTAGGATTTCAATTCAATTTTAAACAATTAGGTGTTATTATTTATTAAGCGGGACTGACCAAGTCACAATCCCCAACGGTGCTCTACCCCACACCCGTTATCCGGCGTGTAAGTCACCTCAATACAGTACTAGGATGTGCAAGTCCGGGGTTTACAAACCCCCAGGACATCATTTACAAGTATTACCCACCTCGATCCGAGGAAAACTCAAGCCCGCGACGTCTTAGCTCCTCGAACCGGCATCCACGCACATCAAAACTAGCCAAAATCAGTACAAATATATCAAAATAAGCTAATGGAACAACACCCAATTAAAAACAATTAAAATACATAAAAAAATACAAAAGTCACATTTTTCAGAACCCTTATCTTACCCAGAGTCCGTACATATAAAGTTTATAAAAATTGGAACTCGTTTGTCCATTCAAATCGTCAATTTTCTTTTTCTTAGGCTTAGAGCAAAATCCTCCATTTTTACACCTTAGTTCCTCCATTTTCAGAGATTAAATTCATGGTTTATTAATATATTAATATAATTTGAGTCCAAGAGTGCTTACCTGATGATACACCTTGATTTCCTCTCCAAAATCACCAAAAGCGCCTCTAAGTTCGAAGCCCCAAATGAGTTAATGTTCTGAAATTTCAAGCAACACTGCTACATTAAACCCCAGTCATTTTTTCGCTTCTACGGCTAATGCGCCGCTTCCACGTGACCGCTTCTGCAGATTTTGCGTCGTTTCTGCGACATTTCATTAAAGCCACCTATCGCTTCTGCAAGACCACTTAAGCATAATTTCCTCCGCTTATGCGAAGCTACCAGCTCCACTGACTTCCGCTTCCGCGGACATATGCCCGCTTCTGCAGGCCCGCCTCTGCAAAGAGGCTCCTGCTTCTGCAGTTTCTCGCAGGCCACCCCAAACTCGCATCTGCGATGATGCTACCGCTTATGCGGTTCCCCTTCCGCAGAAGCAGAAACTACTACTATAGATTCCATATCAACAATCCAACTTCCAAATTTCCTTCGTTTAATCACCCGAACTCATCCCGAGGCCCCCGAGACCTCAACCAAAATACAAACCCATTCTAAATCATCATACGAACTTGTTTCCATCATAAAAACATACCCTTAAACACACAAATCATCAAATTAAGGCGGATTCAAGCCTAAGTTTCAACTATAACTTCCGAAACCAATATTAAATCTAAAACCTGACCAAACGATGTCCCAACGACCTGAAAATTTGCAGACACATCCAAAATCACCCAATGAAGCTACTGCAACTGTCGGAATTCCATTCCGACTCTCGGATCAAAATCTCACCTTTCGACCAGATTTCGCCAAAATTCCAACTTAGCCAATTCAAGCCTATTTTTACACTGGACCTCCAAATTCAATTCTGGTCATTCTTCTAAGCCAAAAATGATCCCCCGAAGCTAACCAAACCATCATAATTCAATTCTGAGCCCTCTAACTCACAAGTCAATATCCGGTTGACTTTTTCAACTGTTCCTTCACCAAAGAGACTATTTGTCTCATTTCCTACCAAACTCAATCCGAATTGACTAAAATTTACCAAACACATATATTGGAACATGAAAAATCATATAAAGGGGAAAACTAGGTGGTAACTCACGTGACGACGGGCCGAGTCATCACAAAGTTCAAGGTCTTATACTGTTATTGTGATGCCTCGAGTATTGGTCTTGGAGCGATATTGATGCATGATGGTAGGGTGATTGCCTGTGCATCCAGATAGTTGAAGGTACATGGAAAAAAAAATTCTATCCACGATCTCGAGTTAGCTGCTTTTATCCACGCCTTGAAAATCTGGCGTCATTTTTTGTACGGTGTGCCTTATGAGATTTATACTGACCATCGGAGTTTGCAGCGACTGTTTAAGCAAAAGGATATAAATTTGCATCAGAGAAAGTGGTTAGAGTTATTGAAAGATTTGGATATTACTATTTTGTATCACCCAGGCAAGGCCAATGTGGTAGTTGATGCCTTGAGTCACCGGGAAGAGAGTTTGGGAAGTTTGGCTTACCTACAAACATCCAGAGGCCTATGGCATTGGATGTTCAGGCCTTAGTCAGTCAGTTGTGAGTTTGGATCTTTCAGAGCCTAGTCAAAATTTTTGCTCGGTGCCCCAACTGTGAGTAGGTTAATTATGAGAACCAAAGACCCGGTGGATTGGTTTTAGCCCGGCGAGGTTAGATTATGGAGCACAATCTTGGTTTAGAATACTTTGGAAAAATTTAAAGTGATTCAGGATAGACTCTGTATAACCTCGTCCAGGCAGAATAGTTATGCGAATTGGAAAGTTCGTGATGGTTCCGATATGGTGGAAGAGAAGGTCATGATTCACGTTACGCCTATAAAGGGGCATTATGATATTTGGGAAGAAAAGGAAGTTGAGTCTAAGGTTTATTGGACCTTTTGAGATATTGAAGCGTGTTGGAGGAGTTGTATATGAACTTGCACTGCCTCTCAGCTTGACAGGAGTTCATCCGGTATTTCATATCTCGATTCTCCAAAGATATCATGGTGATCCGTCGCACGTGTTGGATTTTAGTTCAGTCCAGCTGGACAAAGACCTATCCTATGTTGAGGAGCCCGTTGCCATTTTGGACAAGCAGATCAGAAAGCTGAGGTCAAAGGATATCGCTTTAGTGAAGTTCCAATGGCGGGGACAGCCGGCCGAGGAGGTGACTTGGAAGACCGAGCAGGATATGCATAGCCAGTACCCTCATCTTTTTGCTGCTTCAGGTATGTTTTCTATGCTTGTTCGAGGACGAACAAATGTTTAAGTGTGGGAGGATGTAATGACCCGGCCAGTCATTTTAAGAATTTATGCCCCAAACCACTATTATATGCTTCCCCTAAGTTCATTTATTTTATTTTGGTTTGCCAGGATGTTCGGTATTAGGATTCAGAGTGTTTTGGGACACTTAGTGCATAAATGAGTGATTAACAGTTGAAAAATGGCCGTATTTGGAGCAGTGTGAAGACGACCTCGAAATGGAAAGTCGATGGTTGTGTTAGCTCCGTTAGCTTGTACATAATGTATTTGGAAGCCCGTAGCTAATTTAGGCTTGAATTGGCGAAGTTAGTAATTTGGCGATTTTCGGTTGATTGGTGATATTTTGATCCAGAGTCGGAATGGAATTCTAAGAGTTTCTGTAGCTTCGTTAGGTGATTTGGGATATGGCTTCAAAATTTCAAGTCATTCAGATGTGGTTTGGTTTGGTTTCAGATCGAATATGAGTTTTGGAAGAATTTGATAAATTTAGACTTGAATCCGCGGTAATTTAATGATTTTAGTGTTGTTGAATGCATTTTGACGATTGGAACAAGTTTGAATGATGTTATAAGAGGTGTTGGTACTTGTGGTTGAGGTCCCGGAGGCTTCGGGATAAATTCGGATGCCCAACGGGTCATTTTTGGAAGATTTTTGCCGTTTTGATTATAAATGTAATGATCCAAATGTCTATTTTGTAGTTCTAGTGATCCAAATTTGATTTTGAGACTTCAAGAATTTAAATAATAAATTATAGTACTGATCCGGAAATTTTGGTTTAATTTCATCAATTTGCGATTGGGTTTTTGACGCGAAATATGAGTTAATTGTTTAACGAGCGAAATTGATGTTTCACTTAGCAGAATAGATCCAAATTCAGTTTTGTTTAAACCACTGGATCTGTATCAAAATTGCAGAGCCATAGGAAAAAGAATCATCAAATTCCGAGTTCGTATGATTGAGTTATAGCATTTTTAGTGAAATAAAAAACTACTGCAATTTTCTGGGGTAAATCTGGTATTTTCGCTTCTGCGATGAACAGTACCCACAGAAGCAGGTTGACAATGATTTTTCAATTCTACGATGAACAGTACTTAAGAAGCAGTGAACAGTACAGTTACCGTAGATGCGAATATCGCTGGGCATTTAATTTGATGCAGTCCGAGATATTTCTTCATTTTTGGGGCTATGGAGCTCGGATTGAAGCGATTTTTGAAGCGATTTTTCCATGGTTATTTTCATCTAGTATTAGTGAATCAAATGGAAGAAATCGAAGAAAAATTGTAAACTTTTCAAAAATGAAAATTTAGGATTTGAAGGGCCATTTGCGGTTCGATTTGGGAGATCTTGGTATGTACGGACTCATGGAGAGACGAGGATTTCGAAAATGTAAATTTCGTAATTTTCCGAGATATAGGACATGAGGGGTATTTTAGTCATTTTATATAATTTTGCGTATTAGCTTAGAATTTAATTGTAGAATCAGTTATTTGAATTATTATCTACATTATGCAACTTAATTGAATAGATTTGCGCCATTTGGAGTCAAATACTTGTGGAAAGAACGTGATTTTGGATTGAATTTTGAGCCGGTTCGAGGTAAGTGGCTTGTCTAACTTTGTGTGGGGAATGTTGTCCCTTAGGATGTGATATTTTGTAATTGAATGCCTTGTATATGAGGCAACAAGTGCATACTTGAGCTAATTGTTGAAAACCCGGATTCTTACTTAAATACTTGATTTGGATTTTCTTTTATAATTGCCTTACATTACTTGCTATTATAGCCCGTGCTAGCATAGAAGAGCGTGCTTAATTGACCCAAGTTGCATATTTGTTAGATTGTCTTAAATGTGATTACGTTGAGCATGTTAGGCCATTATTATTTGTTGCTTTGTATTATTGTACTTTAATTTCTAAACATTTCTATAATGTTGGTTGCACATTTACTTTGGGACTACGGGTTCAATTCCCGGGAGCTCCCCCCTTGTTTGTTTACTTTAGAACTACGGGTTCAATTTCTGGGAGGCCCCCCTGCACTTTTCTTTTTGGACTACAGGTTCAATTTCCTGGAGATCCCCCTGCACTTTTATTTTGGGACTACGAGTTCAATTCTCGGGAGATCCCCCTGCACTTTCATTTTAGGATTACGGGTTCCATCGGGAGATCTCCCTGCACTTTTATTTTGGGACTGCGGCTTCAATTCCCGGAGATCTTTGTTACTGAGATGAGTGGACTGCGGGTTCAATTTACAGAGATCCTTGTTACCGAGATGAGTGGATGTTACGACCCAGCCCGTCGTCACGGGAATTACCACCCCGTTATGCTGTAATTATATGTTTTATCCTTTCATATCAGTGTTAGAGTCTATTGGGTGAGTTAGGAGGGAATTGGATTGAAAATGAGGCATATAGCCTTTTTGAAGGAAACTTGAATCTGGAAAGTCAACATGGAGTTGACTAATTAGTTAGAGGGCTCGAAATCGGGTTCGGATGATTTGGGTAGTTCCGAGGGGTGATTTTTGACTTATGGGAGCGATCAGAATTGAATTTGGAGGCCCGGTGTAGAAATACGCTTGAGTTCGCCAAGGTTGAATTTTGGCGAAATCCAAATGGTAGGTGAGATTTTTATCCGGGGGTCAGAATGGAATTCCGACAATTCCTGTAGCTTCATCATGTGATTTTGGATATGTCCGCAAATTTTCAGGTTATTCGGACATCGTTTGGGTCGGATTTTGATCGAATGTTAGTTTCGGAAGTTTTGAAGAAACTTAGGCTTGAATCCGTGTGTAATTGGTGATTTTGATGTTTATGATGGTTTTTTTATGATTGGAACAAGTTCGTATCGTCTTATGGAGTATGTTGGTGGTTTTCGTTGGGGTCCCGGGGGCCTCGGGATGAATTCGGGGGTCCTAACAAACCATTTTTGGCATTAGGCAGCAGCTGAAATGCTGCAATATCTGCAGCAGAGTTTTCTTCATCGCGTTCGCGATGAAGGTCACGTGTCCGCTAAGGGTATCGAGGTTTGGTCATCAAGTTCGCGATGGGCTGGACGCGAACGCGTAGGGTCAGGATCGGAGGCTTCTCGTTCGCGGGGAGTTTGAACGCGTTCGCGTAGGTATGGACGTTTGGGCATCGCGAACGCGGCTGGGAGCACGCGTTCGCGTAGAGTAAATCCGGGCGGCTGGAAATTTGTGCTTCATGAACGTGTGACTGGGCATCGCGTTCGCGATGGGTGAATTGAGGAGAGCATCGCGTTCGCGTGAGGGACATCGCGAATGCGTAGAACAAAAGTTCCAGGCAGTGAATTTAAAACCAGAACATTTCACATACGGGTTTCACTCTTAGAACCCCCCATTGTTGAGCTCTAAAGTAAGATAGTGACGAGAATTGCTGGGAGATCATCGTGATATTGTCGGAAGTAATTTTTGTGGTTTAATTACGCGCTTTTATCATGAAATCATGGATTATTTCTATGAAAATCGAAGATTAAAGGTGGGTTTTAGCCCTAGGCCTAAAATTGTAGAGAAACACCGATTTGAGTGGGAAAATGGAGTCCGAATTTGGTAAATGTTATATGCCTAGAGTCGTATTGAGATGAGGGTTCCAAATATGTAACTTTTGTAATTTTTTGAGAAGCGCACCAAAAGTCGGGTTTTGACAAATTTGTGGGTTTTGATGCAATTTGGGTCATTTCAAATGGGGTGCATGAATTTGGCATATATTGATGTATTATCATTGATTTTGAGCAGATTTGGCATCCGAGGAGATTGATTTGCGAGGCAAGCGCAAGGCGGACTGAGGCTTCTACCAGTTCGAGGTGAGTGGTGATAGTAAATAATGTACTGAGGGTTTGAAACCACGTACTAGCACTTCACAGTGCTATGTTGAGATGAGACATGCATCTTGTGACAGGCGTGGTGACATTGTGATAGGGGAATTGGACTTGGTCCTTCCCGGCTAATAGTAGATTGTGTATTATGACTGATAATGAGATTATAACTGTGTAATTTGGCTAATAGCCACGTTTGGGGCATTGTGCCGATCTGTAGAGCGTTAGGGAACCTGTAGAGCTAGGTGACCCTTATATCATGTTGGAAACTTACACTCAGCCGTAAAACTGACTGAATAGCATACTAAGGGCCAGCACTTGATGTATATTGTGAGAGATAGATTACTTATGGTGGAAATTCCCTGATTTAGCTGAGTGGGCCTGAAAGGCCAATCCTATTCTAGTTGGGACAGGGTCGAGGACCCGTTATTAGGTATTATATATATATATATGCCTTTATTGGATCGGGCTGCACGCCGTAACAATATATATATTGGATCGGGCTGCACGCCGCAGGAGTATATAATATTGGATCAGGTTGCATGCCGCAGCAGTATATATATGTTGGATCGGATTGCACGCCGCAGTATTATTGCATTTGGGCTGTAGGAGACCCTCCGGAGACTATATACACCCCTAGTAAGCGCCGTCGACGTTAAATGGAACGGGCTGCGCGCCACTACGGTATATGTATTGGAGCGGGCTGCACGCCGCAGCATTATACTTATTCATATACTTATACATACTTAAATACTCATACATTATAGAAATATGTATATATCTTCATACATTGAGATGGTTGTACACCGTAGCGGTACTAGTGAGGATTTGGTCAGTGTGGGACCTTGTTGAGATAGATGTGGACTGAAGATAGTAGTACTTACTATAGTGATGACTTACCGATGGGGGTTTGCCTTAGAACTATTTAGTCATAGTACATGAGTTCTTATTTTCAGTTATTGTTTATTATTATTACTCACTGAGTTGAAATATACTCACCCCACTCCCCTTCACTTTTTATGCAGATTCCCAGGTGCCCGAGAGCAGGTGAGTGGTTGTAGCTGCTTAATCACATCTACTTTTGTGGAGACTATGAGGTAGCTGCCGGCGTCCGCAAAACCTATTTTCTCCTTCTTTATCATTCCATTGTTTTCATCTTGTAGAGACTTGTTTGTACTAGGATGTTTATTCTGTAGAGGCTCAGTCTCGTGACACCATGATTTGGTTGGGACCGTATTTTGTATGCTTTACTATTTCATTTGTCACTTTGATATGATCACTTGTTGTTTAAGTTAACTTGATTAACTAGAATTAATAATTGGTGGTTTAAGGGATAATTTGGTCGGGCTTGCCTAGCACTGTGTTAGGCGCCATCACGATCGAGGTTTGGGTCGTGACAAGTTGGTATCAGAGCCTAGGTTAACAAGTCTCGCGAGTCATGAGCCGTTTTAGTAGAGTCTCTTGGATCGATACGGGGACGCCTATACTTATCCTCGGGAGGCTGCAAACCTTTTAGGAAAGTTTCAATTCTTGGAATTCTTGTCGTGCGATTACTTTTGACATGAACTGAACTTTGACATTCTATTCTCTCGCAGATGGCGATAACTCGAGCTTCCAGTTTGGGAGGACGACCACCACTACCACCTGCTAGAGGCCGTGGATGCGGTCGTGGTCGTGGCAGAGGTTGGGTAGCTGATGCAGTACCAGCTGACCCACAACCCCCAGTTGTAGAGGCGCTAGCAGCACCAGTTCAGGCACCAGCTGTGCCCATTGTCATTCTGGGTCTACAGGAGACCTTGGCTCAGATACTAGCAGTTTGCACTGGCCTGGTACAGGCGGTTTCAGTTACTACTGCGGCAGCAGTAAAGGGCTTGCAGACATAGAATGTCATCAGACCCCTGTCGCACGCACTCCAAAGCGAGCAGTGCAGGGCTTGCAGACACCAAAGGCTCCTCCAGTTCATCCTGTGGTTCCGGTTCAGCCAGCAGATCAGCTTCAGGGGGACAGGGTCCCAGCTTTGACGGATGATGAGCAGCGTCGTCTCGAGAGGTTCACTAGGTTATCTCCTCCAGTGTTCACTGGTGCTTCGGGCGAGGACGCCCAAGGTTTTCTGGACAAGTGCCATCAGATGCTTTGTACGGCAGGGATATTGGAGTCCAGTGGGGTATCTTTCACTATCTTTCAGTTTCAGGGGCCAGGTTTTGCTTGGTGGGAGGCTTATGAGCGCCGTAGGCCAGTAGGGGCAGCACCAAGACTTGTTGTTGCTGCTGTTGTTGCTATAATCACTGACTAACTCCTTATTACACCGGGATAAAAATAAAAACAAAGAAGCTATTCTAAGCTATGATCTTATGAGTAACAAGAAAATCCTATATATGACTTGTCTTGCTTTTCCATATCACATGTTGCTCTTTTATTTGCATCCTTCTTTTTTGTGGATTTTTGATTATTTCGTGTTTCTGATATACTACTTCCATCCCTTCGTGTGACTTCCAAATGTGCTTCTTGCTTCCAGGTCGATACCTGTTTAAAAACAAAAACAAAAACAAAAACAAAGAAAACTTTTTCCTCTGCCACAGTGTGAGGCTCTCCATGTGTTATGGTGTTACTCTTGTTAGAAAAATAGAAAATGCAGAAAGTATTCCCTCGTTATATAGGTGGGCGCCTGAACAGAAATTAAGATGCTGAAAAGTATTCCCTCATTATACAGGTGGGCGCCTGAACAGAAATTAAAATGTTGAAAAATATTCCCTCGTTATACAGGTGGGCGCCTGAACAGAAATTAAAATGCTGAAAAATATTCCCTCATTATACAGGTGGGCGCCTGAACAGAAATTAAACTGCTAAAAAAAAATTCCCTCGTTATACAGGTGGGCGCCTGAACATAAATTGAAAATATTTGTGTGACTAAAGTTTATCTTAGGTGAAAAATTTATCAGACTAAGACCTTTAATCTAAGGAGAAAGTTTCAACAGACTAAGATTTTACCTTTATCTTAGGTGAAAATTTCATCAGACTAAGATTTTTATCTTAGGAGAATGTTTCAACAGACTAAGATTTTGACTTTCATTAGACTAGGTCCATTTCTGTGTAGTCTCAGGAGGAAGATCCATCGGACTGAGATTTTGACTCTAGGAGATAATTCATCACACTAGGTCCATTTTCTGTGTTGTCTCAGGAGGTAGATCCATCGGACTGAGATTATGACTCCAAGAGATAATTCTTCAGACTGGGTCTGTTTTCTGTGTTGTCTTAGGAGGAAGATCCATCGGACTGAGATTATGACACCAGGAGATAATTCTTGAGTCTTGGTCTATTTTCAATTCAGACTTTCTTAAGCTTTCAATTTCAACAATCTTTCTTTCTTTTTCGACTTCTGCTTCCTTTCTTTTCCAACTTCTGCTTTTCCCTTTTGTTTTCAAATTATGCCTTCCTTTTCTTATTCGACTTCTACTTTCATTTTCAAATTATGCCTTTATTTTTATCGACTTCTTCCTTCCTTTTGTTTCAAATTACATTATGCCTTTATCTTAGGTAAAAAATTCATCGGACTAAGATTTCATCTTAGGTGAAAATTTCAACAGACTAAGCTTCTTTTCTTTTATCTTAGGTGAAAAATTCATCAGACTAAGACTTTTATCTTAGGAGAAAGTTTTAACAGACTAAGATTTTATCCTTTTATCTTAGGTGAAAAATTCATCAGACAAAAAATTTCATCTTAGGTGAATGATTCAACAGACTAAGATTTTGACTCTTATCATTCTCTGAAACTTGTTTCATTTACCTTGCAACTTGAATTGTCCACTTTCAAAACAATTGTATTTTCCTTCATGCTCTTCGGATGACTACCCGATTTCAAGAAAATGACAAAATTTTCTGCCCCAGTTTGATAATCCTCTTGTAGAATATCTTTTACTCCTGTTTCAAAGCAAAGAAAGATCTGTCAGTTTTAAATGTGGTGGTTGGTTGTGGCCTTGAACTTTGATGGCGATTGCTTTCCACTTGAATGCTTGGTCTGTTCACCGACTATCCATTGTCACTTCTTTTTTGTTCAAAATCCACCTCCCATACAACATGTATGTTGTTCCTTTCTTGACGGATCCCACAAACTCCGATCTTAATGTTTACTTTTTCCTTCAATGATTTTATTTGAGGAGCTTGAGTGTTGCTTGACTGACTCCTTCCTTTGTCAGAAGATATACCTCCTCTCTGTTCGAACCCCGTACTTTCATTTGTTATATTGTTCCCGATTTCCCTTTGCCGACCATTGCGTCTCGGATGGACCCTAAACATTTTTAATTGTTACCCACTTCATTGCACATGTTGCTCTTTTAGTTTAAATCACTGGCCTTGTCTTTTCTTTACTTATGACAATTGACGTGTAGGCCAAATCTCATCTCGTGCAATTGGAAAGCTTGGTGGCAAATTTTGAAATCATTTCTTTATTTGTTATGACCCGACCGACTTGGGAAGAAGGGAAGATAAGAAAAATGGGAAAAATAGAGTGAAAGAGAAAGTGGGTAGGGATGATTCCTAACAAGAAACCTACAGAAGAATGATCCATCTGATGTGAATACCGACTCTAGCGACCTTGACATGCACTTTCGGCCTTTTCTGCGTAGCGAATCTGATGCTCAACTCTTGCTGCAATTTTTTGTGAAACCGGTCTTCAATACTCCATTTGCCCAATTTGATTCATAATCCTTAGTCGGCTTGTAGTGCCCATAGGGTTTTCACCATCAAGCCTCTCTCATTTTTGATTTTTCTCTCTCTCAACTCACTGTCGCCCTACGGTGCCCGTGAGGGTTTTCACCAATAAGAGTCTCTCATTTTGATTTCTCTCATCTTGGAGACCCATGGTGGTTCTCATCATTTCTTGAATTCTTCATTTTCCTTTGTTCGGACGAGAGTGTTATACCTGATGTGATTCACCTTTGCTCGTTTGACTGGACATTTCTTGAAGATTGATCGAAAGGTCTTCCTTTGGACGGTAATGGAGGCTTTTGGATGGGATTTAGAAAGAAAGATATAAAGGCTCAAAATATTTCAATGTGGGTTAAAGATTACAACTTTCGGAATCGTATTTCTTCAACAAACATAAATCTGCCCTAGTTTCATTCTTTGGGGACTCTTGGATTTTTCTTCTGTTGTGACTAAACCTCATTAAGGCTGCCTGTGTACCCTTTTGGGATCAAGTCAAACGTAGTTCGAATCATAAGATCGCTTTCACTATTGCAATTTGACTTTTTCCTAATTTTTCTCCTTTTGTATATTTTTCTCTTTTTTTTTTCTTTCTTCTTTTCTTCTTTCTTTTTCTTTTCTTTTGATTTCCCCGCTCAGTCCTCAATTTTGTTGTTGTTTCCGAAAGAGAATTATGAAAGAAATTACAATAAGACTCAAAGGGATAACAATGGATAAAGTGTTTGGATAGCCGAACGAAATGCCTTCGTCATTCCAATCTTCAAAACCTACCAAGTACAAACTACATAGTTAAACACCTTTCGACCGATCCACATATTTGCCTTCTGTATTTGGTGATTCTTAGTGCCATTAGGCAACAATCTCGATACCACGAATGGTTCTTTTAGCCTTGGGGTACTCTTGCCTTTGGCTTTAAACCGATGAAGCATGTTGCATTTCCACGGGGTTTGTTTTCATTCTGCTTTCCCCTAGTATTCACTTCATTCATGCTTCACAATATTCTAATATGTTTTTATTTCTTTCGAGTATCCTTACATCTTCAACATTGTTTTATTGCTAAATTGACTTTTAAAATCAGGCCGAGAATTATGTTCATGTCATGTTGCTAAAAATCATTTTGAGAAGAATTGTAAAGTGACTAGAAATGAAATGACTAGAAATGACGGGAAACTGAGAGTTGTATTAAGCTGCTGTGTTGAAACAACAAGACAAACAACAAAGCGAACGTACTAGACTAGAATTACAAAACTAGACGGCACTAGACAAATTTATTGCTAAACAAAGCAAAGTAGATAGATAGAAGGATTTTGACTCCCAAGACAATATCCGGATTTCTACCCTGAAATAACTCGGGCAACAGAAATGACACCAAAATAAACCACCAAAACTCCAAGAGGTAGAGCACCTTCCCAATTGCCAAGCATGGCGTCTTAGCCATTGAGTTCTTCATTAATGTTGCCATGACCACTATCTGTTTCAATATCTTCTACTTCAGTTGACAACTTCCCAAGAAGATTCTCATCCCCAACGTCAGCGGGCATCATTCCCATAAAATGTGCTTCGTCATGTGCAGGAAAAGGATTCTGTGAAATGTTCTGGATGCCACTGTCTTGGACCGCAATTATTCCTTCCTGGAACATTCTTTCTATCTCTCTTTTCAAATCCCGACAACTTTCAACATCGTGCCCCACAGCATTGGAGTGGTATTCACACCTTTTAGATGAGTCAAAGCTTATTGCACGTCGGTCCACCCGATTTGGAGGAATGGGTGCAATCATGTCATGTTGTTTTAACTTCTCAAACAAGCTTGCATAGGACTCTCCTATTGGTGTAAAATTATCTTTCCACTTTTGTTCCCTTTCATACCCCTGGCTTGGATGTGGGATATAAGGTACTTGAAAACTTTTGTTCCCTTCCATTCTGGATTAACAAAATAAACCACCATGTTAGCATTCGCTTATTGATTTCCTTTGTTTTTCTGTTATTTTCTTTTCTTTTTGACTTTTTATGTTTCTTTTTTCTTTTCTTCTTTTTTTATTTTGATTATGGATATGGTCGAATCATTTCCACAAGGGATATTTCAAGGCTATGCCCGCAAATTATTTTAAAATGACTCAAAGTGGCTATTATTGCAAAAACAGCCTTCTAGCGTCTTGTTGAGGCACATTCGGCTTATTTTAAACAAGAATAGCATCATCCGACTTATTTATAACAAAATAAAAAATTTGATATTTTTTTTTGGCTATTTTTTTAAAAGGGATGGTTGGACCCGATGAGGGTTGCCTAAGTATCTCACATCTGGTGAGAATCAAACCTGCGTAGTTCGGTCAAATTGTTTTGTGACCAAAATTTATTCTACCTATTTTTCAAACTTTCTTTTCAAATTTCTACAGTGTTTCGTCAATATTTTGACACTTTTCTATTCTAAAATTCTCTTTCTTTTTGTTTTTCAGGAATTTAGCCGGTCCGCATAATAATCCAGGACAAATAAATACAACATATAATATGATCGATCTTTGATTCCCGGGTCACCTGTCCTAGACAGACCCAACCCCTGTGTTAAGTCCCCTAAGTCATATATGATGCAAATAATTGTCCTAAATCTAGGCTCAATATCCTGATGTTTTCATAGTGCTAGACCGTGTACCCGAGTGGACAAATCGGATCGAGGAGGGAGCTACGTACCGGGGACCCGTGGGGTCGTCCGACTTTATAACTTATCTGGCCTCTATTTCTTATTAGGGTATTGACACTAACAGAAAAGGGAGTCTCAACCAGTAAGCACATCCCCGGAGATAATAAGAGAAGGATTTTCGGCACAATTTTTATATACAATTTACGTAATATCAAAGCGGTAAACATGTAGCACATTGATCAAAGCATATAATGAAATCAAATAATATCAAAAACGATAATTTAATCGAGATCGAATTCTTAAACCCTGAACCGAAGTTATGGGTTGCTTATCCCTAGCAGAGTCGCCAGAGTTGTCACACCTCCCTTTTTACGACTTTTCCGAAGAATAAAGTATACCCCGTTAATTACTAATACACCCCGAGATAAGATATAATAATAATAACAGGGAAGGAGTTTTTCCACTTTAAGGACAATCGGAGCGAGATTTATTTACATTTCAGTGTCGCCACTTGGGAAGCGAATGGTGTCCCAAGTCACCGGTTTAATCCCGAATTCGAGGAAATATGACTCTGTTTTAACAGTCTACGAAATTAGAAATCCAGATAAGGAAGTCTGTTAACAGGGGAGAAGGTGTTAGGCACTCCCGAATTATGTGGTTTTAGCACGGTCGCTCAACTGTTGTTTTTGACTTATTTGATTTTTTATATGCTTTTACAAATGTGAATGACCCGTTTTGATAATTTTAACGACTTGCGACGTCGAGAAAATGTATTTCGAGTCACACCGCAACCAGTATGCCTCTGACTTTAATACGTTTCAGCTTTGCCGGGATTTGAGATTTGAGTCACATAAATGTGCACTCCTATTTAGGAATGTATATTTTAGTCGTGCCTATAACGTCTACTCCTTATTATCTTTAGGAAAGACTGTGAAATTTGCTAAACAATCTTCCCAAGTCTAACACTCTCATTAAAATTCATATGGGATCCCGCGTGTCTTGTCATTTTAATACGAGGCTCATCCCTTTATTTTATAAGTCCAAACCTATCATATACGACGTTTGCTATTTATGTTTTTTCTCGTAATTAGAATACAGTTTTTGTACTTTTTGCTGAATTCATTATTGTGATGTCCAGGCCAATTCCTTATTGCTGGGCTTGGACCTCTGGATTGTGCTAACAGTCCATTAGGCGCGAGTGGGATTCTGAAGCCCAGAGTATATGAATATTTCCACATACAAACCCAAAGGGATTTTAGTCGAATCTGGGCCTTTATTTATAATCAGGCCAAGAGTAAACAAACGAATTATAGAACAGAAATGTAATTTCAATACAGAACCAAAATAATCATTCTTCAAACAAAAGAATAGATCAATAAAGTTCATGATATTTCTTAAAGTTCTGGAATACATGTTAATCTATACTAAGTACAAGTTCTAATAACTGATTAAACGATAACAGGAATTTGATACGACCAATTTCACTTCCAGTACTTAAGCAATAACTATAATTCTAATTATGAACTTATTTGTTGTCTAATTTTATCTAAAGGAAAAAACATTATTGAAATCTTAGCTGAACAGGCTTGGATTATTATTGATTACAGAATTCTAACTTACATTATTATTAAATGAGACTGAATAATAAAGCAATTTTAACTTACCTACTTATTTCTCTTTTTCTGAACTAATTGTTCCTAATTCAAGACTTGATTAATAGAGGTAATTAGTGTCACGACCCAAACCCCGGTCGTGATGGCACCCAACACAATGCTAGGAAAGCCCGACCATATTACCTCTTAAACCAGCCAATTATTAATTCCAATTAATCCAGTTAAACTTAAAGAGTAAATGATCATATAAAAATGGCAACGTAATAGTAAAAACATACAAAATGTGGTCCCAACCATATCGTGGTGTCACGGGTCTGAGCCTCTACAGAGTAAGCATCATAGTACAAACAAGTCTAAGCAACATGAAACAACAAAACGATAAAGAAAGAGAAAACAGGTTCTGCGGACGCCGGTAGCTACCTCGTAGTCTCCGCAAAAGTAGATAATGATCAGCAGCTACAATAACTCAACTGCTCTCGGGCACCTGTGGATCTGCACAGAAAGTGCAGGGGAGTGGGGTGAGTATATTGCAACTCACTGAGTAATAATAATAAACAATAACTGAAAGTAAGAACTCCTGTGCTATCACTAAATAGTTCTAAGGCAAACCCCCACAGGTAAGTCATCACTATAGTAAGTACTCTGATATCCAGTCCATATCTATCTCAACAAGGTCCCACACTGATCAAATCCTCACTCGTACCACAACGGTGTACAGCCATCTCAATATAGGGAGACATATACGTGTGTCTATAAGGTATAAGTATCTGAATAAGTATACTGCTGCGGCATGCAGCCCGATCCAATATTTATATACTGCTACGGCGTGCAGCCCGATTCAATATATATACTAGTGCAGCGTGCATCCCGATACAATATGTATACTGCTGCGGCGTGCAGCCCGATCCAATATATACACTGCTGCGGCGTGCAGCCCGATCCAATATGTATTCTGCTGCGGCGTGCAGCCCTATCCAATATATATACTGCTGCGGCGTGCAGCCCGATCCAATATGTATACTGCTGCGGCGTGCAGCCCGATCCAATATATATATTGATGCGGCGTGCAGCCCAATCCAATATTTATATATATGTATATAATACCTCCTAACGGGTCCTCGACCTTGTCCCAATTAGTATAGGATTGGCCTTTCAGGCCCACTCAGCTAAATCAGGGAACTCCCACCCTAAGTAATCTATCTCTCACAGTACACATCTAGTACTGGCTCTTAACAGGCTATTCAGCTAGCTTCACGGCTGAGTGTAAGCTTCCAACACGATATAAGGGTCACCTAGCTCTACAGGTCCCCTAATGCTCTACAGATCGGCACAAGGCCCCAAACATGGCTATTAGCCCAATTTCAGAGTTATAATCTCATTAACAGTCATAATACACAGTTTACTATAAGCAGGGAAGGACCAAGTCCAAGTCCCAAATCATAATGTCACCACGCCCGCCTCAAGACGCGTGTTTCATCTCAACATAGCACTGTGAAGTGCTAGTATAGGGTTTCAAACCCTCAGTACATTATTTACTACTACCACTCACTTCGAACCGGTAGAAGCCTCAATCAGCCTTGCGTTTGCCTTGAAAATCAATCTTCTCGGATGCCAAATCTGCTCAAAATCAATGATAATACATCAATATATGCCCAATTCGCGCAACCCATTTGAAATAACCCAAATTGCATCAAAACCCACAAAGTTGTCAAAACCCGACTTTTGGTGCGCTTATCGAAAAATTATAAAAGTTACATATTCGGAACCCTCGCCTCAATACGAGTCTAGGCATATAAAATTTACCAAATTCGGATTCCATTTGCCCTCTCAAATCGGTGTTTTTCTATAATTCTAGGCCTAGGGCTAAAACCCACCTTTAATCTTCCATTTTCATAGAAATAATCAATGATTTCATGATAAAAGCGCGTAATTAAGCCACAAAACTTACCTCCGACAATATCCTGATGATCTCCCAGCAATTCCAATCACTTTCTCACTCTAGAGCTCAACAATGGGGTTTCTAAGAGTGAAGACCCGTATGTGAAATGTTCTTCAATTAAAGAATCTGCCAGGCCTAATTACTCTACGCGATCGCAGCACTGGGCTCGCGATCGCGATACACAATTCTTGGGCTGCCAATTCTTCCTCTACGCGATCGCGTGGTCCTGGACGAGATCGCAGTGACCAACTTAGCGACCCTACGCGATCGCAATGCTACAAACACGATCGCACTGCACGCGAGTTCGACTCTAGGCGATCGCATCAACTCTTCCGCGATCGCGATGCACAACCCCTCACCCTTACGCGATCGCGAAGAAGAATTTTTGCGGCCTCACTTTAATACACTATGTGATCGCGTGGCAATGGCCGCGATCACAGAGAACAAATAACCTGCAATTTTATTGCCGCAATTCCAGCAGTTCCTTTGGCTCAAAATGGTTCGTTTGGACCCCCGACTTCATCCCGAGGCCCCCGGGACCCCAACGAAAACCACCAACATACTCCATAACACGATTCAAACTTGTTCCAATTATAAAAACACGCCCTCAAACATGAAAAACATCAAATCCAAGCAAATTCAAGCCTAAGTTTTCATTCAAACTTCCAAAACCAGCATTCGATCAAAAACCCGACCAAACGACCTCCGAATGACCTGAAATTTTGCAGGCACATCCAAAATCACCTAACGGAGCTAGTGCAACTGTCGGAATTCCATTCCAACTAACGGATCAAAATCTCACCTATCGATCGGATATCGCCAAAATTCAACTTTAGCCAATTCAAGCCTAAAACTACACCAGAATTCCAAATTCACTTCCGATCGCTCTCCTTGCTCATAAATGATCACCTCCCGGAGTTGACCGAATCATCAGAATTCGATTCCGAGCTCTCTAACTCAGAAGTCAACATCCATCTGAGTTTTCTCAACTATTCCTTCTTCTAAGAGACTCTTTGTCTAATTTCCAACTAAACTCAATCCGGATTGACTCAAACTTACCCAACATGCATATTACGACATTAACAAGCAGATAACGGGGGTAATAGGGTGATAACTCACATGATGACGGGCCGGGTCATCACATTCTCCCCAACTTAAGAAAACGCTCATCCTCGAGCGGGTCAAGAAACATACCTGGAGACTCAAATAGGTGGGGGTATCTGCTCCGTATCTCCTGCTCGACCTCTCAAGTAGCCTCCTCGACGGGCCGACCTCTCCACTGCACCTTGACTAAAGCAATCTCCTTGGACCTTAATTTTTGAACTTGTCTACCCAGGATAGCCACTGGCTCCACATCATAGGATAGATCACCATCAAGCTGAATGGTACTAAAGTCTAATACATGAGATGGATCCCCGATATACTTTCGCAGCATAGACACATGGAATACTGGATGAACCATGGATAAGCTGGGTGGCTAGGCCAACTTAAATGCCACCTCTCCAACTCTTCTGAGTATCTCAAAAGGACCAATGTACCTGGGACTCAACTTCCCCTTCTTCCCGAACCTCATGACACCCTTCATGGGTGAAACCTTCAGCAATACCCTATCACCAACCATGAAAGACAACTCTCGAACCCTACGGTCTGCATAACTCTTCTGGCGAGACTGTGTTGTGCGAAGCCTCTCCTGGATCAACTTTGCTCTATCCAGAGCATCCTGAACTAACTCAGTCCCTATCAATCTATCCTCACCAGGCTCAAACCATCCGACGGGAGATCTACACCGTCTGCCATACAATGCCTCGTACAGGGCCATCTGTATACTCGACTGATAACTATTGTTGTAGGCAAACTCAGCAAGTGGCAAGAACTCAACCCATGAACAACCAAAGTCAATCACACATGCTCGCAACATATCCTCCAAGATCTGAATAGTGCGCTCAGACTACCCGTCTGTCTGGGGGTGAAATGCGGTGCTCAACTCAACCCGCGTACCCATCTCCCGCTGAAATGCTCTCCAAAACTGAGAAGTGAACTGAGTGCCTCTGTCAGACATAATTGACACCCGGACCCCATGCAACCTAACAATCTCCCGAATAAAGATCGCTGCCAACCGCTCCGATGAGTAAGTAGTACTAACTGGGATGAAATGTACGGACTTAGTCAGCCGATTAACAATCACCCATATAGAATCAAACTTCCTCGCTGTCCGAGGGAGTCCAGCAACAAAATTCATAGTGATCCTCTCCTATTTCCACTCGGGAATAACCATATGCTGAATAACACCGCCCGGTCTCTGATGCTCATACTTGACCTGCTGGCGATTGAGGCACTTGGCTACATGCCTAACAATATCCATCTTCATTCTCCTCCACCAGTAGTGCTGTCTCAAGTCTTAGTACATCTTCATGGCACCTGGGTGAATAGAGTACCGCGAACTATGTGCCTCTTCAACTATCAACTCCCCCAAACCATCTACATTGGGCACGCATATACGACCATGCATCCTCAGGACACCATCATTGTCGATAGTCACATCTCTAGCATCATTATGCTGCACTCTGTCCTTAAGGACAAGCAAATGTGGGTCATCATACTGTCACTCCCTAATGCGATCATATAAGGAAGATCGAGAAACAACACAAGCCAACACTCGACCCGGCTCCGAAATATCCAACCTCACTAGCCGATTGGCTAGGGCCTGAACATCATAAGCAAATGGCCTCTCCCCAACTGGGATGAAAGCTAGGCTGCCCATACTAACCGCCTTCCAACTCAAAGCATCGGCCATAATATTGGCCTTCCCCGGATGATACAAGATAGTGATGTCATAATCCTTAAGCAACTCCAGTCACCTCCGCTGTCTCAAATTAAGGTCCTTCTGTCTGAATAAATGCCGAAGACTGCGATGATCCGTGTACACCTCACATGAGACACCATACAGGTAATGCCTCCAAATCTTCAAAGCGTGAACTATGGTTGCTAACTCGAAATCATGAACAGGGTAGTTCTTCTCATGGGGCTTCAACTGATGAGAAGCATAAGCAATGACCCTACCCTCCTGTATCAACACACAACCAAGGCCAACTCCTGAGGCATCACAATACACAGTGTAAGGATCTGAAGCTGATGGTAAAATCAAGACTGGTGCTGTGGTCAGTGCTGTCTTGAGCTTCCGAAAGCTCTCCTCGCACTCCTCGAACCATATGAAAGGAACACCCTTCTGAGTCAATCTAGTCAAAGGTGAAGCAATAGAAGAGAATCCCTGAACGAATCGGCGATAATACCATGCCAATCCCAGAAAGCTACGGATCTCAGTAACTGAGGTCGATCTGGGCCAACTCTGCACTGCCTCTACCTTCCTCGGATATACCTGAATGCCATCACGGGACACCACATGTCCTAAGAATGCCACAGACTCAAGCCAAACTCACACTTGGAGAACTTGGCATACAACTTCTCCTCTCTCAATCTCTGCAATACAATACTTAAGTGCCGAGCATGTTCCTCCTGGCTACGGGAGTACTAGAATGTCATCAATGAACACAATCACAAATGAATCCAGATAGGACCTGAACACACTGTTCATCAGATGCGTAAATGCTGCTGGGGCGTTGGTCAGCCCAAAAGACATCACAAGGAAGTCATAGTGACCATATCTGGTCCTGAATCTAGTCTTCACAATGTCGGACTCTCTAATCTTTAGCTGATGGTAGCCTGAACGAAGATCAATCTTCGAGAATACCCTAGCTCCCTGGATCTGATCAAATAAATCATCAATACGAGGCATAGGATACTTATTCTTCACTGTAACTTTGTTCAGCTGCCTGTAGTCAATACACATCCTCATGGATCCATCCTTCTTCTTAACAAACAGGACCGGTGCACCCCACGGCGACACACTCGGCCGAATGAACCCCTCATCTAGGAGTTCCTGGAGTTGCTCCTTCAATTCCTTTAGCTCAGCTGGTGCCATCCGATATGGAGGAATAGAAATAGGCTGAGTGCCCTGGCACCAAATCGATACCAAAATCAATATCCCTGTCCGGCGGCATGCCCGGCAGGTCTGAGGGAAACACATCAGGAAAGTCTCGCACAATGGGAACAGAATCAATACTGGGAGTCCGGGCCTCGACCTCCCGCACAAATGCTAAATAAGAGAGACATCCCTTCCCAACCATTCGTTGGGCCTTGAGGAAAGATATTACCCTGCTAGGTACATACTCAGTCGTGCCTCGCCACTCGATCCTTTGAATGCCCGGCATAGCCAAGGTGACTGTCTTAGCATGACAGTCCAAAATAGCATGACATGGAGATAGCTAGTCCATGCCCAATATAACATCAAAATCGATCATGCTAAGAAGCAACAAGTCCACTCGGGTATCCAAACCCCCAATAATGACCAAACAGGACCGGTATACATGGTCCACAACAATAGTATCACCTACCAAGGTAGATACATGCACTGGCAGCTCAAGGCACCCTCGGGTCGTGCCCAAATGAGGAGTAAAATATGTAGACACATAAGAATAAGTAGAACCAGGATCGAATAACACTGAGGTATCTCTGTGGTAGACTAAAATAATACTTGTAATAATTGCATCAGATGCAACGACCTCAGATCGGCCCTGAAGAGCATAGCATCTAGCCTGTCCGCCTGATCGGCCTCCCCCTCGAGGGCGACCCCTAGCTGACTGACCCTCACCCCTAGCTGGTGGGGCGGGTGCTAAAGTAGAAGGACCAGATGATGAGGGCTGCCCCCTCTGCTGATAAGATCTGGAAAAAAGGTGGGGACACTCCCAACTATGGTGCCCAAGCTCTCCGCACTCGTAGCAACTCCCCGGTGCTGGGGGCTGAGACTGATAAGGACCCCTAGCACTGGAGTGGCCAGCTGATGAACTAGGCCGAGATGAACCCTGAGCAGATGGGGCCTGTGAAGCACTCTGAGCTGGCATAGCGCTGAGAGATGGCTGGCTCTGTTGCAAACCCTGATAACCCTAACTAGAAGACCACCCACGGTGATCTAAGCGACCCGACTACGAAGATCTGAAAGAGCGACCTCGGCTCTGCTGACTCTTGCCTCTGCTCTGAGTGCCACTGGAACTAGCTGAACCTCGAGGCCTCTTGGCCTCCCTCTCGTCCCGCTCTCTGCGAAGATCTGACTCTATGTCGCGAGTAATATCCATAGCCTCCTCAAATGTACGACTCAAAGCCCTCTCTTGATTCATCAGAATACGAATGGGATAAATGAGGCCGTCCACAAAGCGTCCAATCCTGTATCTGTCGGAAGGAACCAACCATGGTGCGTGTCTAGACAACTCTGTAAACCTGATCTCATACTCTGACACTATCATGTCCCCTTGACGGAGACCCTCAAACTGCCTACGCATCTCCTCTCTCTGAGATCAAGGCACACACTTCTCCAAGAACATGGAGGAGAACTCTGGCCATGATAGTGGTGCTGCCCCTACTGGCTTGCGGCGCTCATAAGACTCCCACCAAGCAAAAGCTGGCCCCTAAAACTGGAAGGTAGTGAAAGATACCCCACAGGACTCCAAGATCCCTTCCGTTCGAAGCATCCGATGGCACTTGTCCAGAAAACCCTGGGCGTCCTCGCCCGGTGCACCAGTGAACATTGGAGGAGATAACCTGGTGAACCTGTCGAGACGACGCTGCTCATCGTCCGTCATAGCTGGGACCCTGTCCCCCTGAATCTGATCTGCTGGCTGAACAGGAACCACAAGCTGAACTGGAGGAGCTTCTGGTGTCTGTAGGCCCTGCACTGCTGGCTCTGGAGTGCGTGCTGCGGGGGTCTGATGACCACCCCCGGTCCCTGATGTAGCTGCTGCGGTAGTAACTGAAACCGCCTATGCTAGGCTAGTGCAAACTGCTAGTATCTGAGCCAGGGTCTCCTGTAGACCCGGAATGACAATGGGCAAAGCTGGTGCCTGAACTGGTGCTGCTGGCACCTATACAACTGGGGGCTGTGGGTCGGCTGGTACTGCATCAGGTACCCGACCTCTGCCACGACCACGACCGCGTCCACGGCCTCTAGCAGGTGGTAGTGGTGGTCATCCTCCCCGTCCGGAAGCTCGAGTTCTCGCCATCTGCGAGAGAATAGAATGTCAAGGTTCTATTCAAGTCAAAAGTAATCGCACGACAAGAATTCCAATAATTGAAACTTTCCTAAAAGGTTTGCAGCCTCCCGAGGATAAGTACATGTGTCCCCGTACCGATCCACGAGACTCTACCAACCGGCTCATGACTCGCGAGACCTGTTAACCTAGGCTCTGATACCAACTTGTCAAGACCCAAACCCCGGTCGTGATGGTACCCAACACAATGCTAGGCAAGCCCGGCCATATTACCTCTTAAACCAGCCAATTATCAATTCCAATTAATCCAGTTAAACTTAAACAGCAAGTGATCATATAAAAATGGCAACGAAATAGTAAAAGCATACAAAATGCGGTCCCAATCATATCGTGGTGTCATGGGTCTGAGCCTCTACAGAATAAGCATCCTAGTACAAACAATTCTAAGCAAAATGAAATATCAAAACGATAAAGAAGGAGAAAACAGGTTCTGCGGACGCCGACAGCTACCTCGTAGTCTCCGCAAAAGTAGATGATGATCAGCAGCTACAATAACTCAACTACTCTCGGGCACCTGTGGATCTGCACAGAAAGTGCAGGGGAGTGGGGTGAGTTTATTTCAACTGAGTGAGTAATAATAATAAACAATAACTGAAAGTAAGAACTCATGTGCTATCACTAAACAGTTCTAAGGCAAACGCCCACAGGTAAGTCATCACTATAGTAAGTACTCTGATATCCAGTCCACATCTATCTCAACAAGGTCCCACAATGATTAAATCCTCACTCGTACCACAATGGTGTACATCCATCTCAATATAGGGAGACATATACGTGTGTATATAAGGTATAAGTATCTGAATAAGTATACTGCTGCGGCTTGCAGCCCGATCCAATATTTATATATTGTTGTGGCATGCAGCCCGATCCAGTATATATACTGATGCGGCGTGCAACCCGATCCAATATATATACTGCTGCGGCGCGCAGTCCGATCCAATATGTATACTGCTGCGGCGTGCAGCCCGATCCAATTTGTATACTGCTGCGGCGTGCAACCCGATCCAATATATAGTGTTGCGGCGTGCAGCCCGATCCATTATGTATACTACTGCGACGTGCACCCCAATCCAATATATATACTGCTGCGGTGTGCAGCCCGATCCAATATTTATACTGCTGCGGCGTGCAGCCCGATCCAATATATATACTGCTGCGACGTGCAGCCCGATCCAATATTTATATATATGTATATAATACCTCCTAACGGGTCCTCGACCCTATCCCAATTAGTATAGGATTGGCCTTTCAGGCCCACTCAGCTAAATCAGGGAACTTCCACCCTAAGTAATCTATCTCTCATAGTACACATCTAGTAGTGGCTCTTAATAGGCTATTCAGCTAGTTTTACGGTTGAGTGTAAGCTTCTAACATGATATAAGGGTCACCTAGCTCTACAGGTTCCCTAATGCTATACAGATCGGCACAAGGCCCCAAACATGGCTATTAGCCCAATTACAGAGTTATAATCTCATTAACAGTCATAATACACAGTCTACTATAAGCAGGGAAGGACCAACTCCAAGTCCCCAATCACAATGTCACCATGCCCGCCTTAAGACGCGTGTTTCATCTCAACATAGCACTATGAAATGGTAGTACGAGGTTTCAAACCCTCAGTATATTATTTACTACTACCACTCACCTCGAACCGGTAGAAGCCTCAATCTGCCATGCGCTTGCCTCGCAAATCAATCACCTCGGATGCCAAATCTGCTCAAAATCAATGATAATACATCAATATATACCCAATTCACGTAACCCATTTGAAATAACCCAAATTGCATCAAAACCCACAAAGTTGTCAAAAACTCGACTTTTGGTGCGCTTCTCAAAAAATTATAAAAGTTACATATTCGGAACCCTCGCCTCAATACGAGTCTAGACATATAAAATTTACCAAATTTGGACTCCATTTCCCCACTCAAATCGGTGTTTTTCTACAATTTTAGGCCTAGAGCTAAAACCCACCTTTAATCTTCCATTTTCATAGAAATAATCAATGATTACATGATAAAAGCGTGTAATTAAGCCACAAAACTTACCTCCGACAATATCCCGATGATCTTCCAGCAATTCCCATCACTTTCTCACTCTAGAGCTCAACAATGGGGTTTCTAAGAGTTAAGACCCATATGTCAAATGTTCTACAATTAAAGAATCTGCCAGGCCTAATTACTCTATGCGATCGCACCACTGGGCTCGCGATCGCGATGCACAATTCTTGGGCTGCCAATTCTTCCTCTACGCGATCGCGTGGCCCTGGACGCGATCGCAGTGACCAACTTAGCGACCCTACGCGATCGCAATGCTGCAAATGCGATCGCACTGCACGCGAGTTCGACTCTACGCGATCGCATCAACTCTTCCGCGATCGCGATGCATAGCCCCTCACCCTTACGCGATCGCATCACTCTTCCCGCGATCGCGAAGAACAATTTTTCCGGCCTAACTCCAATACACTACTCGATCGCATGGCAATGGCCGCGATCACAGAGAACAAATAACCTGCAATTTTATTGCAGTAGTTCCTTTGGCTCAAAATGGTCCGTTTGGACCCCCGAATTCATCCCGAGGCCCCCGGGACCCCAACGAAAACCACCAACATACTCCATAACATGATTCGAACTTGTTCAAATCATAAAAACATGCCCTCAAACACAGAAAACATCGAATCCAAGCAAATTCAAGCCTAAGTTTTCATTCAAACTTCCGAAACCGGCATTCAATCAAAAACCCAACCAAACGACCTCCGAATGACCTGAAATTTTGCAAGCACATCCAAAATAACCTAACGGAGCTAGTACAACTGTCGGAATTCCATTCCGACTCCTGGATCAAAATCTCACCTATCGATCGAATATCGCCAAAATTTAACTTTAGCCAATTCAAGCCTAAAACTACATCGGACCTCCAAATTCTCTTCCGATCGCTTTCCTAGCTCATAAATGACCTCCCGGAGCTGACCGAATCATTAGAATTCGATTCCAAGCTCTCTAGATCACAAGTCAACATCCAGTTGACTTTTTTTAACTATTCCTTCTTCTGAGAGACTATTTGTCTCATTTCCAACTAAACTCAATCCGTATCGACTCAAACTTACCCAACAATCATATTACGACATTAACAAGAAGATAACGGGGGTAACGGGGTGATAATTCACATGATGACGGGCCGGGTCATCACAATTAGTTACCAGTTCATGTATTTATATCAGTTTCATAGGTGAATTAGTTTCAGTGTTAACCTGTTTCGAACATAAACTAAACGATAGTTATATCTAATTATATACTACTACTATACAATCTACTCTATCTTCTTCATCATATAAGTGTTAATTATTATAATCCATCCTAACAAATTGCAATAGTTCTTAGAGATATTAATTGCAAAATGAAAAGAAAAATAGAGGTAACATCATCCAAAATAGCTCATATGATTTCCATTTCTTCAATCAATGTGCAATTACATCTCCAGAAATGAGAGTGTACCTGATTCACAAAACAGTCTATGAGTCTAGGTTTGAGGATGAAGAATAGTCAGCAAAGTAGCAGCAGCAAAGCAGCAAACAGAATTCCAAATTCAACAGTCCAGCAAATCAACAAGTAGAATCGAAGAGGTCAAGCAGAATCCAGCAGAATTGAAGAATTATAAACTCTGACGGAACTCCCACATTAATACCCAAAGCAATCAACTAAGACTTTCAGAGCTGAACTCTTTGTAATTGCAGAATCTAGAACCCAAAACTTTTTCAGATATTCGAATTCTAGCCTTAGTTTCTAACCCATAGAAATGTTCTACTCCCTTTTCAGGCTCACTAGAAGCCTATTTATAGACTAATTTAGGGTTGAATTGGGGGGAAATTCAAATAAGTTATTTCTAACCCTTCCCCTTATTTTTCAATTATTTACAGTTTAATTCCCTGAATGTGTGTCGAAATGCCTTCCAGCCCTTCCTGGAAGGTTCTAGGCAATTCTTTTGTGTTCTATTGGGGGTATTTTACTAGGTTACCCTCACTTGCTAAGTTTAATTTCAAGATTGCCTTTTCATTATGCCTAGTTACCCTTTATTTTGTAGTTAATATCAAGAATACTAGACAATAAAGTCCTTTCTAACCCTATAGGCTCTATTAAATCCTCAATAGTGCCATTTATTATTTCCTATTATACCCTTACTATTTTTCCTTATTTACCCGACCTACTAAAGTCTTGGAAAATTAGGGTTAAGGCTTATTTAACTAATTTCCAATATTTATAACTAGATTTAGACCCCAAATCCCTTTCAAATTTTAGCTGTGAGCACGTGACTTTTGCCCTAAGCAAACAAATTCCTATATAAATATATAAATAAATACGAAAATAGTTTTTGGTGTGCAATTGTGTGTTTTAATTGAAATACTTGTGTGTTTGTTTTTAAAATAAGTTTGAAATTAAAACTACAAAAAAGAATCAATTGGAAAATGTCACAAAAAATATGAAAAAGTTACAAAAATCAACAAAAATACAAAATACCGGAAAAACAAAAGAAAATGGCAAAAAAATCATAAAATACCAGAAAAGTCAGGAAAAATAGGAAAATAAAAGAAGTATAACAATTGAAAATAAATACAAAAAGAGAAAAATGAAATACAAAAGAAAATACCAAAATAATTATAATACAAGACAAATACAAAAAAATGTAATAATTTCTGTGTAGTGAAATATATACACATTGGAATAGGCCCAAGTGTAATAGGCCCAAGAGACCAGTCGGCCAGTCTAATCCTTTAACCAAACGATGGCGTATAGGCCAATTCAATCATAACCGTTGATGAAATTAATCCAATGGATCAGAAAACGAGGCTTAATTGAAAACCAAATGACACCGTATTGTAAATTAAATCGTGGCCGTCCAAAAGAATGATCAGACGGATAGTTTTTGAGTCTCATTAGGAGTTAAATGACGTAGTACAATGAAATGATCCTAGCCGTTCAAATCTAAAATCTAACGGACACAAGGCCGTCTCTTACTTAATTAAACGATGCCGCTTTAAAGGAGAAATCCTGGCCATTGATCTCAGTTTATCAAAAGTCCAAGATTACACGAGATCATAGGGGTAAATAAGCCCCCACCTCCGTTCATTACATACACATTTGTATAACACCAGAAACCCTAGCCGCCCATCTCTGTCTTCTTCTTCATTAGTCTCTCATAGAGACTGGCCGGACTGGCCTTAAATCACCGTCGTCTCCAGCTCAAACAACCACCAAACACCTCACCCCTGGCCACCTAACACCACAACCACCATAAAAAACCAGAAAACCAAAAATCCATTTTCTTCTTGAAAATCCGGTCGCCGGAACCCTAGCCGGCAACCTCAAAACTATAAACCAATCTTCAAGCTTTACACCATAGGACCATCTTGATGAGATCTTTCACCTCATATAGGTGGTTGGTCTCGAATCTGGCCAGAATCTGTCGATTATAACAAAAACGCTCGCCGGAACACTACTCCGGCGTGCACCCAAAAACAAACCCTACCCCAAAACCCCTTAACCAAGCACCAGACCACCCTTTTACCCACCAAAACTCCTAAAGAAGCCCCATAGGAAAATCTAACAGTCAGATGACTTAAAGTTCTCAAAAACATCTGAGGTCTGGAAATAAAGAAAGAAAGAAAAGAAGAAATAAAATAAGAAGGAAAGAAAGAGAAGAAAGAAAGAAAAAAAGAAGGAAAAAGAAAATCCCGGAAAAGCTAAGTTCTACTACTCATCTTCTATATCTTTGTCTATTTGTCTTATGAAAATGTTCTTGTTGATCTATTCTTGATGTTCTTATGAGCTTGTATTCTTTGCATGCTTAAGATCTATCACTATTTCGTTACACATTCTTAAATCTATTATAGCATTCTTAGGGTTTTTTATGACTATTACACATTAATCATGGTTAAATAGGCTTGTTTATGTGTTTGTTCATCATGCTTTGTCTGAAATTAAACTTTGATTAATTGGGATTCAACCATTATCAAAATTTCTCTCTGAGTTCTAATTGATTGGAAATTGATTTACGATTAAGGTTATGTGTGCAAAACAACATGAATTGGCTATATTTGTAATCTGATTCACTTGTGAGACCATTCTGAATCCAGTGATGCTTTCATAATTTTGGTTATAGCTGTAAAGATTTGGGGTTAGTTCTGAAAGCTAAAGTATATATGGCTATTTCTAAAATGACTAAGTCTATTTGTTAAAATGGCTATCCCTGATATGAGTTGGTTATGCTGTTAAGTGGTTAGTTTTGCAAACTTATCTCTGATTAGTTACTTTGTGTAAGTAAGTGGTTATATTTTAAATAAGAATGGAGTCTGTTAAATGTGGTAAAATTTGAAAGGGATTTGGGGTCTAAATCTAGGCTAAGTCTTAAAATAGTTATAAATATTGGCTATTAGTTAAATAATCCTTAACCCTAATCTGCCAAGACTTTAGTTGGTCGGGTAAATAAGGAAAAACAGTAAAGGTATAATAGGAAACAATAAATGGCATTATTGAGGATTTAATAGAGCCTATAGGGTTAGAAATTACTTTATTGCCTAGTATTCTTGAGATTAACTACAAAAGAAAGGGTAAACTAGGCATAATGAAAAGGCAATCTTGAAATTAAACTTAGCAAGTGAGGGTAACCTAGTAAAATACCCCCAATAGAACATAAAAGAATTGCCTAGAACCTTACAGCAAGGCCTGGAAGGCATTTCGACACACATTCAGGGAATTAAACTGTAAATAATTGAAAAATAAGAGAAAGGGATTAGAAATAAATTATTTGAATTTCCCCCCAATTCCACCCCAAAATTAGTCTATAAATAGGCTTCTCGTAAGCCCGAAAAGGGAGTTGAACATTTCTGTGGGTTAGAAACTAAGGGTAGAATTCGAATATCTGAAAAAGTTCTGGGTTCTAGATTCTGCAATTACAAAGAGTTCAGGTTTGAAATTCTTAGTTGATTGCTTTGGGTATTACTCTGGGGGAGTTGCGTTAGAGTCTATTATTCTTCAATTATGATGGATTTTGCTTGAGCTCTTCGATTCTACTTGTTGATTTGCTGGAATGTTGAATTTGGAATTCTATCTACTACTCTGTTTGCTGCCCTATTGCTGCTACTTTGCTGACTATTCTTCATCCTCAAACCTAGACTCATAGACTGTTTTTGTGAATCAGGTACACTCTCATTTCTGGAGTTGTAATTGCATATTGATTGAAGAAATGAAAATCATATGAGTTGTCTTGGATGATGTTACTTCTGTTTTTCTTTTCATTTTGCAATTAATATCTCTTAGAACCATTGTAATTCGTTAGGATGGATTGTAAAAACTAACACTTATATAAAGTAGAAGATAGAGTATACGGTATTGTAGTAATATATAATTAGATATAACTACCGTTTAGTTTAAGTTCGAAACAGGTTAAAACTAAACCTAATTCACCTATGAAACTGATATAAATACATGAACTGGTAACTAATTACCTATGTTAATCAAGTCCTGAATTAGGAATAATTAGTTAAGAAAAAGAGAAATAAGTAGATAAGTTAAAATTGCTTTGTTATTCAGTCTCATTTAATAATAATATAAGTTAGAATTTTGTAATCGATAATAATCCAAGCCCGTTCAGCTAACATTTCAATACTGTTTTTTTCTTTTAGATAAAATTAGATAACAAATAAGTATATAATTAGAATTATAGTTATTGCTTAAGTACTTGAAGTGAAAGTGGTCGTATCAAATTCCTGTTATCGTTTAATCAGTTATTAGAACTTGTAATTAGTGTATATTAACATGTATTCTGGAACTTTATGAAATAACATGAACTTTATTGATCTATTCTGTTGTTTGAAGAATGATTATTTTGATTATGTATTGAAATTACATTTCTGTTCTATAATTTGTTTGTTTACTCTGGGCCTGATTATAAATACAGGCCCAGATTCGACTAAAATCACTTTGGGTTTGTATGTGGAAATATTCGTATACTCTGGGCTTCAGAAGACCACTCGCGCCTAATGGACTGTTAACACATTCCAGAGGTCCAGGCCCAACAATAAGTAATTGGCTTGGACATCATAATAATGAATTTAGCAAAAAGTACAAAAACTGTATTTTAATTAGGAGAAAAAACATAAATATCAAACGTAGTATATGATAGGTTTGGTGTGATGACCCAGCCCGTCATTGTAAGGCCCCGTAAAATTTTTGTGCATAAAACCTAGTAGATGTGGTGTCATGGTCCGAATGATGTGTTAGGAATGCGTAGAATTCTTCGCGGCGAGCTTGCTCGCCGCGGTTCGGACCCTTGGTAGTGATTTAAGTTTCAAAAATGTAGAGAAATAATTTTTCCGAAAAAGTGTCAAATATGCGGTCAAGAATGCGACCGCAGAATCAACATGCGGACCGCATTCTGACCGCAAACCGTTCCAGAGAGTTGCCCAAGGTCGTGCCAAAAGTGCGGTCGATATGCGATCGCATGTCAATCTGCGGTGCACTTTTGCGACCGCGGAATCAACATGCGGTCCGCATAGTGACCGCAAATCGTTCCAGAGCCTGCGTAATTTTTTGAGCCATTCTGCGGCCACTATGCGGACCGCATGTTGATTCTGCGGTCGCATAGTGACCGCATATTTGACCCCGGCCCAGATTTTTGTAACATTTTGACCCGATCTCTTCTTTAATATAACACCTTTCTTCTTCATTTCATCATATCATCTCACCAAAATTAGAGAGAGCAGAGAGGGTTTTTAGAGATATAAGTTCTTCATCTTCAAAGATTGTTCCAACCACTTAATTCCAAGGGATCCTAGGGCAAGGATTCAACATCCCCAATCTTTTCAAGGTAAAAACCCTAACTATTTTCTTGATTTTCAGTTTTAATTGGGTAAAGAGAGGTTTTCATATAATAGCTTTTAAAAATAGAATTTTTACACTCATGCATGATTATTGAACTTGATTTCTAGTAAAAAGAAGTGAGTAGAAGTAAGAGTCTTCAAGAACAAGGTTGGCAAGAGTAAAATAGCTTGGGTAAGCATAAAGTAGGAAGTTAACGGGAGAAAACTCATCACCAGGTATGTATGGCTAATTTTGATTCTTGTGAAATCGCCTATATGTGTGAAGTTTGTTTGTTTCGTGTTAAATTGACAAATTGTGTGAAATTCTTGATGTTGTTGTTGGATATTCAAAGTTTGTTGTTGAGCTATGGGTGATATAAAATGAGAGTTTAATTTGGCAAAAGAATTGTGAATAATGACTATGATGGCCTATATGGCACCTTGTGGAAAACAAACGAAACACTTGAGAATTGGTTTATTGTGGAAAGAGATGAAACACTTGAATTGTGGAAATATTGTAACATGGTTGTGATATTGAATTGAGAACATGAACCAATGTGTAAGTTGCTTATTTGAACTTGTTGAAATTGTGTGTAGTACCTTATCTGCTGTTTGAAATTGTTGTGTTTTCAACTGTAAGGCGGGGTCGTGTTGCGCGCCGCAACGTGGTGAAATAAGGTGTGGGTTGGGGTGATAAGGGTGGCCGAGGTAATAAGGGTGGTCGGGGGCAATAAGGATGGAAAGCGATCGAAATCGCTATTGAAAATTGATACATAAATCAATAATGTGAAATTGTGAAAGGAGACAGCAGGAGAGTTTGCAACCTGTGGGGCACTGATTGCCCCTTTGTTTGACTACTTGTGCTTTACGTGATTGATTGGTTATTGTTAAATTGGTTGATTGTAGAAAGTGCTTTGTGTTGAGACTTATTTGAAATAAGAAAAATGTGGAAACATGGTTGGCTGGCATAATTAATTGTTGATGTAATTTAATGGCTTGAGTTTACTTGGGACAAAGTTTGTCCATACATACCAGTACAATTTAAGTGTACTGACGTCCCTTTTGCCGGGGGCGCTACATTCGTGTCATGATTGTAGGTGGATCAGTAGCAGGCACTTCAGCTCATCGGCGGTAGTATCCTTCTCCTTCCACTGCCCGTTTTGGTGAGCCCCTTTCTTCCTCGGGGCCTTGTGTGGTTCTTGCCACTTCGATTTAGATTTTCATTTTGGTTTGTAAGGTATAGCCGGAGCCTTGTTACCGGCAAGTATTGTATTTCCCTTTTGTATCCTAGAGGCTCTGTAGACATGTAAACTGTGGGACTCCAGTATTATGTATATATTGTGTTATGTCGGGCGTTGTATAAATTGAAATCTTGTTAATGAATCACTCGTATCGTTTTATTTGTTTAATATGAAATCAATTATGATTAGTAATATATTTGGTTAATGAGAAGCAGTCATCACAGGGGTAACGCGTGGGAATGAAAAGCACCCAGGTCCGCTTGACTGGGGCAACCCGGTCAGCGCCGGTCATGTCCCTCGATTTGGGGCGTGACAAACTTGGTATCCGAGCTTAAGGTTTTAAAGTGTCCTAGGATGTCTCGGAGCCGTGTCTAGTAGTGCCCTTCTTATAGGTGTGTTGTCGACCACATCATATAAGTAGGGGGCTACACGGGCATTTAGGAATTTACCTACTTCTTTGTTAATCTATATCGTGCGGTAAAGTGCAATGTGGAGATATCCGTGTCTAATTCGTGCCTTGTTCCCAAATTTTCAGAATATGGCACCTAAGAAGAAGGCTAGACTCGGCCTTAGGGCCAATGCCGGCCCAAGTGCAGCTGTTAATCATGTACCCGATGCCGTGGGAGAGAATGACCCACCGGTCCCGAATTTGCCTGGCCCATCTGTTCAAAACCCAAGTGTCCCTATTCCAGACGCGGCAGAGGATGCCACCATTCCTCCTGTCGGTGTTCCTGACTCAGATACAGTTCCCGCTTCGGGCTCTGGTATCTCTAATGAAGAACTTAGGGGAGCCATCCATATGTTAACACGGTTAGTGGCCGCCCAGGCCCAGAGATCCCATGATGCCCCTGCATCCTCCAGCGGACAGGGAGATTCCTTTGGCTCCAGAGTCCATCAATTCTTGCGATTGGCCCCTCCAGAATTTTCAGGCACCGATCCAGAGGCTGACCCACAGGAATTCCTTGATGAGATATACAAGACCCTCAGAGTGATGAAGGCTACAGATATAGAGGGGGTAGAGTTGGCCTCTTACAGGCCGAAGGGAGCGGCACGTTCATGGTTTGAAATGTGGGAGGATTCCCGTGAGGAAGGGGGCCCTCCGGCCGGATGGGATGAGTTCGTGGATGCATTTATGGACCACTTCTTACCTGCTGAGGCAATGGCAGCCCGTGCCACTGAGTTCGAGGTTCTCAAACAGGGCGGTATGAGTGTTTGGGAGTATCACATGGAGTTCGTAAGGTTGTCCAAGTACGCTCCTCATTTAGTGTCGACCATGGATGCCCGGGTTCGACGGTTTGTTCAGGGCCTTAGCCCTTCGGTAGTGAATGAGGCCGCCACAGCAACTTTGCACTCAGATACGAACTATGGGAGGATTGTGGGGTTTGCTCAGGCCACAGAGGCCAGGAAATTGAAGATTCATGCAGAAAGAGAAAGTAGCAGTAGGGCCCAGTCAATGGGTCATTCAGGGAGATCACTTCCAGGGAAAGGGTCATCAGGGCCATCCCAGTCATATGCTCAGTCCTCCGCGAGTGCACCGCCATCCGTGAACAGTCATCAGCAGGGGGAGTTACTCGAGACCTGGTTCGGACAGTAGGAGGTCTCGTCGGTCCGGTCATCCTGGGGTGAGATCCCGGCGAGCGGGGGAGACCTACATGCCCCAAGTGTGGGAGATTTCATACGAGAGACTTGCTACCTTGACCTTCCAGTGTGCTTCGGGTGCGGGGTGAGAGGTCACATTCGGCGAGAACTGCCGTGCACCCCGTCGGGGTATAGGTAGGGGATCTGCTCAGTCATCCGGTTCTTCAGCTGCTACATCATCGGCGCGTACTCCAGCAGCAGCAGGGCGTGGTGCAGCTAGGGGTGGAGCTCAGGGTAGGGGTGGACCTAACCGATTCTATGCATTGAGTGGCCGCCAAAATGCCGAGGCTTCTCCAGATGTTGTTACAGGTATCATGTCTGTTCGGACTATTGATTGCTATGCCCTTATTGATCCAGGGTCCTCCTTGTCTTATGTTACTCCATTCATTGCTTCAAGCCTTGGGATAGAACCCGAACAGCTTCATGAGTCGTTCTCTGTGTCGACTCCTATTGGTGATTCTATTACAGCCTCACGAGTCTATAGGAATTGTGTTGTTACGGTGGGTGGTCGTGATACCACAGCCGATCTTATTGAGCTTGGGATGGTAGATTTTGATGTAATTATGGGGATGGATTGGCTCTATTCGTGCTTTGCCAAACTTGACCGTCGAACGAGAGTTATGAGGCTCGAGTTCCCTAACGAGCCAGTTATTGAATGGAGAGGAAATGGTGTAGTGCCAAGGGGTAGGTTTATTTCCTACCTTAAGGCTTCGAAGATGATTAAGAAGGGGTGTATCTATCACCTGGTTCGGGTAACGGACACCACCTCGGATGTGCCTATCCTCGAGTCCGTGCCAATTGTGAATGAATTTCCTGAAGTGTTTCCAGATGAGCTTCCAGGCATCCCGCCGGATAGGGAGATTGATTTCGGAATTGATGTATTGCCAGATACTCAGCCAATATCCATTCCACCTTACAGAATGGCGCCAGCAGAGTTAAGGGAGTTAAAGGAGGAGTTGAGGGATTTATTAGAGAAAGGGTTCATACGACCGAGTGTGTCGCCATGGGGTGCTCCGGTTCTCTTTGTCAGAAAGAAGGATGGGTCACTTCGAATGTGTATTGATTATCGCCAGCTTAACAAAGTCACCATTAAGAATAAATATCCATTGCCTCGAGTGGATGATTTGTTTGACCAATTGCAGGGAGCGAGGTTCTTCTCAAAGATTGATTTACGGTCGGGGTACCACCAGTTAAAAATCAGGGAGCAGGATATTCCTAAGACCGCCTTCAGAACTCGTTATGGTCACTTCGAGTTTTTGGTCATGTCTTTTGGGCTAACCAATGCCCCAGCAGCTTTCATGGACCTTATGAATCGGGTTTTCAAGCCATTCCTAGATTCTTTTGTGATTGTATTCATTGACGATATTCTCATCTACTCTCGGAACAGGGAAGATCATGCCGTTCACCTCAGAGCAGCATTGCAGACCCTTCTTCAGCATCAATTGTATGCCAAGTTCTCAAAATGTGAGTTTTGGTTAGAGTCCGTAGCTTTTCTAGGACATGTTATTTCCAGTGAGGGGATTATGGTGGATCCTCAGAAGATTGCGGCAGTGAAAGATTGGCCTAGACCCACAAACCCGACGGAGATTCGCAGCTTTTTGGGTCTGGCAGGGTACTATCGGAGGTTTGTAGAGGGATTCTCAACCCTTGCCTCCCCATTGACTAAATTGACGCAGAAAGCAGTTAAGTTCCAGTGGTCTGAAGCATGTGAGAAAAGTTTCCAAGAACTGAAGTCAAGATTGACCTCGGCACCAGTATTGGCCTTGCCAGAAGGCACAGAGGGATTTGTAGTCTATTGTGATGCCTCTAGAGTCGGTTTGGGATGTGTTTTGATGCAGCACGGAAAGGTTATAGCTTATGCTTCCAGGGCAACTCAAGAACCATGAGAAGAATTATCCGACGCATGATTTGGAACTTGGAGCTGTTGTGTTTGCCTTGAAAATATGGCGACACTATCTTTATGGGGTTCATGTAGATGTGTTTTCGGACCACAAGAGCCTCCAGTATTTGTGTTCAAGCAGAAAGAGCTGAATCCGAGACAGCGGCGGTGGTTAGAACTACTCAAGGACTATGATATGGACATATTGTACCATCCGGGGAAGGCAAATGTGGTAGCCGACGCTCTTAGTCGGAAATCCATGGGTAGTTTCGCCCATTTGGGTGTGGATCAGAGACCCCTGGCTCGAGAGGTTTACCAATTAGCCAGCTTGGGGGTTCGTATTTCGGCGTCGGACGAGGGAGATATCTTGATGCATAATGGAGCAGAATCATCATTGGTCGCGGAAATCAAGGAAAAACAGTTCATGGATCCAGGATTGGTTCGGGTGAAGGAAGCGATCATGAATGACAAGACCTCAGCATTTGTACTCAGCAGCGAAGATGGTGTATTGCGGTGTCAAGAGAGGCTATGTGTTCCGGATGTACGAGCTCCGGGAAAGAGTGATGGCAGAGGCTCATACTTCCAGGTATTCTGTGCACCCTGGTTCAACGAAAATGTATCACGATCTCAAGGAGGTTTATTGGTGGAACGGTATGAAAAGGGATGTGGCGCAGGCTTTGTAGCTAAATGTCCGAATTGTCAACAAGTGAAGGCCGAGCATCAACGACCCGGTGGATTAACTCAGCTTATAGAAATACCAAGGTGGAAATGGGAGATGATCAATATGGATTTCGTGGTAGGGTTACCTCGCACTCGGCGTAAGTTTGACTCAATATGGGTGATAGTAGATCGACTCACCAAATCAGCTCACTTCCTGCCTGTCAAGTCCACTGATACTGCGGAGCAATATGCAAGGTTGTACATCAAAGAGATAGTAAGGCTTCATGGCACTCCACTTTCTATCATCTCAGATCGCGGGGCTCAGTTCACAGCTAACTTTTGGAAGAAGTTTCAGCAAGGTTTGGGAACTCAGGTGAATCTCAGCACAACTTTCCATCCACAGACCGATGGACAGGCCGAGCGGACCATCCAGACACTTGAAGATATGTTGCGGGCTTGTGTCTTAGATTTTAAAGGTAATTGGGATGAACACTTGCCACTGATAGAATTTGCTTACAATAATAGCTATCATGCTAGCATTCAAATGGCCCCGTTTGAGGCATTGTACGGGAGAAGATGTAGATCGCCAATCGGGTGGTTTGAGGTAGGTGAAGCGGACTTGTTAGGGCCAGATATGGTGTACGAAGCCATGGAAAAAGTTAAGGTTATTCAGGAGAGAATGAAAACAGCGCAGAGTCGTCAAAAGTCCTATGCAGACATTCGTCGAAGGGATTTGGAGTTTCAAGTCGATGATTGGGTGTTCTTGAGGGTATCTCCTATGAAGGGAGTCATGCGATTCGGAAAAAAGGGAAATTGAGTCCTAGGTATGTCGGGCCATATCGGATCGTTCAAAGGATTGGTCAAGTTGCTTATAGGCTAGAGTTGCCTCCCGAGATGTCATCAGTGCATCCGGTATTCCATGTGTCCATGTTGAAGAAAGTGATTGGAGATCCATCCACCATCATGCCAGTCGAAGCTATAGAGGTTAATGAAGATTTGTCATATGAAGAAGTTCCGGTTGCCATTCTTGATAGGCAAGTCCGTAAGTTGAGAAATAAAGAAGTTGCCTCTGTTAAAGTATTGTGGCGAAGTCAACAAGTTGAGGAGGCCACATGGGAAGCGGAAAAAGAGATGAAGGAAAAGTACCCTCATTTGTTCGATCAAGCCTAGAAGAAATTAGGTGACCCTCCTACTCCTAGTAGTTGTCGTCTTGCCTAAGTTGTTTCCCTCTTAGTATTAGTAAAGTCTCCTTTATTTGTAATGAGTTAGATGTGTTGTTACCTTGGGTCACTTGAACCGTTCTTGATAAATGAAAGCCTTATAAAGATTTACGTGTTTAATAAACAACTAGTAGTAAGTGTAGATTGGTAATGATTTGTTAAGTGTACATGGTGTGTTAAAATGGTTAAATAAGGTAAGAATTCATTGAAGTGACTAGTTTATGTGCAATTGTAACAATGTGATAGAATATGTGCATTCGTTGAGGTAAGAAGGTGTATACCAGTTGTGAATAGTGTTGTTGTTGTATATTGTTGTTTGGTAATGTGTTTCGGGGGCCCTCTGACAGGTGGATATGTCCATAATACAAAGGAAACTCTGGCGAAATTTTTCTAAAATATAAGAGTTAGTCAAAAATTTGATGGTTGCATATCATGTCTTTCAAAACCAACTCATTTATTTCAAAATCCTCATTCGAGGACGAATGATCTTAAGGGGGGAGGATGTAAGGCCCCGTAAAATTTTTGTGCATAAAACCTAGTAGATGTGGTGTCATGGTCCGAATGATGTGTTAGGAATGCGTAGAATTCTTCGCGGCGAGCTTGCTCGCCGCGGTTCGGACCCTTGGTAGTGATTTAAGTTTCAAAAATGTAGAGAAATAATTTTTCCGAAAAAGTGTCAAATATGCGGTCAAGAATGCGACCGAAGAATCAACATGCGGACCGCATTCTGACCGCAAACCGTTCCAGAGAGTTGCCCAAGGTCGTGCCAAAAGTGCGGTCGATATGCGATCGCATGTCAATCTGCGGTGCACTTTTGCGACCGCAGAATCAACATGCGGTCCGCATAGTGACCGCATGTCTTAACAGAACCTGCGTAATTTTTTTGAGCCATTCTGCGGTCACTATGCGGACCGCATGTTGATTCTGCGGTCGCATAGTGACCGCATATTTGACCCCGGCCCAGATTTTTGTAACATTTTGACCCGATCTCTTCTTTAATATAACACCTTTCTTCTTCATTTCATCATATCATCTCACCAAAATTAGAGAGAGCAGAGAGGGTTTTTAGAGAGATAAGTTCTTCATCTTCAAAGATTGTTCCAACCACTTAATTCCAAGGGATCCTAGGGCAAGGATTCAACATCCCCAATCTTTTCAAGGTAAAAACCCTAACTATTTTCTTGATTTTCAGTTTTAATTGGGTAAAGAGAGGTTTTCATATAATAGCTTTTAAAAATAGAATTTTTACACTCATGCATGATTATTGAACTTGATTTCTAGTAAAAAGAAGTGAGTAGAAGTAAGAGTCTTCAAGAACAAGGTTGGCAAGAGTAAAATAGCTTGGGTAAGCATAAAGTAGGAAGTTAACGGGAGAAAACTCATCACCAGGTATGTATGGCTAATTTTGATTCTTGTGAAATCGCCTATATGTGTGAAGTTTGTTTGTTTCGTGTTAAATTGACAAATTGTGTGAAATTCTTGATGTTGTTGTTGGATATTCAAAGTTTGTTGTTGAGCTATGGGTGATATAAAATGAGAGTTTAATTTGGCAAAAGAATTGTGAATAATGACTATGATGGCCTATATGGCACCTTGTGGAAAACAAACGAAACACTTGAGAATTGGTTTATTGTGGAAAGAGATGAAACACTTGAATTGTGGAAATATTGTAACATGGTTGTGATATTGAATTGAGAACATGAACCAATGTGTAAGTTGCTTATTTGAACTTGTTGAAATTGTGTGTAGTACCTTATCTGCTGTTTGAAATTGTTGTGTTTTCAACTCTGTAAGGCGGGGTCGTGTTGCGCGCCGCAACGTGGTGAAATAAGGTGTGGGTTGGGGTGATAAGGGTGGCCGAGGTAATAAGGGTGGTCGGGGGCAATAAGGATGGAAAGCGATCGAAATCGCTATTGAAAATTGATACATAAATCAATAATGTGAAATTGTGAAAGGAGACAGCAGGAGAGTTTGCAACCTGTGGGGCACTGATTGCCCCTTTGTTTGACTACTTGTGCTTTACGTGATTGATTGGTTATTGTTAAATTGGTTGATTGTAGAAAGTGCTTTGTGTGAGAATTATTTGAAATGAGGAAAATGTGGAAACATGGTTGGTTGGCTTAATTAGTTGTTGATGTAATTTAATGGCTTGAGTTTACTTGGGACAAAGTTTGTCCATACATACCAGTACAATTTAAGTGTACCGACGTCCCTTTTGCCGAGGGCGCTACATTCGTGTCATGATTGTAGGTGGATCAGTAGCAGGCACTTCAGCTCATCGGCAGTAGTATCCTTCTCCTTCCACCTGCCCGTTTTGGTGAGCCCCTTTCTTCCTCGGGGCCTTGTGTGGTTCTTGCCACTTCGATTTAGATTTTCATTTTGGTTTGTAAGGTATAGCCGGAGCCTTGTTACCGGCAAGTATTGTATTTCCCTTTTGTATCCTAGAGGCTCTGTAGACATGTAAACCGTGGGACTCCAGTATTATGTATATATTGTGTTATGTCGGGCGTTGTAAAAATTGAAATCTTGTTAATGAATCACTCGTATCGTTTTATTTGTTTAATATGAAATCAATTATGATTAGTAATATATTTGGTTAATGAGAAGCAGTCATCACAGGGGTAACGCGTGGGAATGAAAAGCACCCAGGTCCGCTTGACTGGGGCAACCCGGTCAGGCGCCGGTCATGTCCCTCGATTTGGGGCGTGACAGTCATCATGTGAATTATCACCCCGTTATCCCCATTATATGCATGTTAATGTTACAATGTGCATGTTTGGTGAGTTCGAGTCAATCCGGGTCGAGTTTGGTTGGAAATGAGACAAATAGTCTCTTAGAAGAAGGAATAGTTGAGAAAAGTCAGCTGAATGTTGATGTCACAACCCTAGTTCACCAATCGTGAACATGTCGTGACGGCACCCAGTCCCCGCGACTAGGTAAGCCTAACACATTGCGGAATATACAAGTTTATGAACATTTAACAAGAATTAGCGGAAAAACGACATAAATGGGAATGTAATCTGTGCCGCTTGGCACCTACACTTGTCAACACGCTGTATAAAAATGCCACCAAGACCCGGAATCCCACGGGTACACAGACTAAAAGGGAAGTACAACTATGGCTCTATATGTTAAGAGTATCTAAAACAACGAAACGAGGGAAAAACATCTACTAATACTATCAGAATAGAAGGAGGGCCTCCGGATCCGCGGACGTAGCAGATCATACCTCGAGGTCTCCAAATGTGCTGCCGAATCACCTAGTATGAGCATGTCCCGATGTACCTGGATTTGCACAACAAAAGTGTGTAGAAGAGTAGCATGAGTACACCACGGCAGTACTCAGTAAGTGCCAAGCCTAACCTCGATGGGGTAGTGACGAGGAAGGTCAGGGCCCTACTGAGAGAACAATAACAACATGATAATAACAATAATAAGCAGTTTAATAGTAATTAATCTGAATTAACAACAATAAAGTGATTTCTGCAACCGTCTACAATCGAGCTAACAACAAGTAACCAACTCAACAAAAACTCAATCAGCAAGTCCAGGACCTGTGGGAATTGAACCCACAGTCCCACTCTATAATCAACAATCTAGGAGTTACGGGAATTTAACCCGCAGTCCCAATAACAATATCTCTGGGTCTCCGGGAAACGAACCCGCAGCCCATGTCTCAATTGCTCAGGATGTGTCTCAATGATCTCAGGATCTCCAGGAATCGAACCCGCAGTCCATATCTCAATAATATATCAGTAAACTCCGGGTCTCTGGGAATCGAACACGAAGCTCTTGGATCTCCGGGAATCGAACCCGCAGTCCACAAACAATACCACTCCGGGTTTATGGGAATCGAACCCACAGCACTGGGATCTCCGGGAATCGAACTCGCAGTCCACCAACACAACAAATAAGGAAAACGCACAGAGGAAAAACATAAAATGCTTAACTACAACTTCACCGAAACTAGTGCCAACAACTATCAAGAAGTTCAAGTAAGACAATTAGGCAATTAGACAGATAACTCCTATCTAATCATGCTTTTCTAATGAATAACACGCAAATGTCATAATCTAAGCAGCTAGGAACAGAAATATCACAAATTGGACAATTCAAGTAAAATGAGTTCCAACAATCTGCGCATGTACACGCCCGTCACCTCACGTACAAGGCATTTAAATTTCCACATAGTATCCTAGGGGTGATGTTTCCCCCACACGAGGGTTGACAAGCCACTTACCTCGACTCCGGTACAAAACCGCTAAGAGACAACTCTCTTGCCGCGAATATCAGCCTCCACAGGTGTAGTATCTGATAACAATCAATAGAACCACATCAAAATAGGCCAATTGGGCATTACCCAATCAAAACAATTCAAAATACACCAAAACCCACAAGTTTCCAGAACCCGACTTTCGGTACGCATCTTGAAAAATTATGAAAGTTACATATTCGGAACCCTCGTCTCAATACGAGTCTAAGCATATAAAATTTACCAAATTCGGACTCCATTTGCCCATTCAAACCCTTGATTTTTCTAAAATTCAAGCCTAGGGTGAAAACCCCCATAAAATACCCCAATTCCACCAATTTTATGAGATAATTGCATAATTTTACCAATACAAATCATAATTTGAGTCCATAGTTGATTACCTGAAGAAAACCCCTCGAATTTCCCTTCAAAATTGCCTCGCATCTTAAGCCGAGCCCTCAATGTTTTGAAATGTTTCTGAAATTCCTAACTTCTGATATAATTAAACCCTCTGCGATTTTCGCTTCTGCGGACATTTTCCGCATCCGCGAGACCGCTTCCGCGATCATTTGGTCGCTTCTGCGAACCCCAAGCCTAACCGGCCCATTCCGCTTCTGCGAGCCCAGGAACGCTTCCGCGCGTCCGCTTCTGTGATCGAACAGCCGCTCCTGCGATGAATCCCGTTCCTGCGAACCAGAGTCCGCTTCTGCAAACTCGCATAAGCGATCTGGCATCCGCTTCTGCGGATTTCCTAATTCCGCCCCTTGACAGCTCCTACGGTCTCACCCTTGCACCCGCGATGTCGCCTCAGCGGACAAAGGTCCGCCCCTGCGAACCAACCCGCCTCCGCGCTCCAAATTCCGCTCCAGCGGACTCGCCTCTGTTGTCCCATTTCCTCTGGGGCGAAAACAATAGATCAAAAAGCCCCAAACCTGCAATTGTTTTCCGTGTTCCTCCCGTTTAACCATCCGATAATACCCCGAGGCCCCCGGGACCTCATCCAAACACACCAACACATCCTAATACCTTATTCGAACTTGTTCCAATGATAAAAACATGTCCTTAAACACAGAAAACATCGAATTATAGAGGATTTAAGCCTATGTTTTCATCTAAACTTCCAAAATCAATATTCAATCAAAAACCCGACCAAACGACGTCTGAATGACCTGAAAATCTGCAGACATATCCAAAACCACATAATGAAGCTACAGAAATTATCGGAATCCCATTCCGACCCCCGGATGAAAATCTCACCTATCGTTCGGATTCGCCAAAATTTCAACCTTCGGCATTTCAAGCCTAATTGAGCTACGGACCTCCAAAATACCTTCCAAATGCGCTCCCAACCCCAAAATCACCAAACGAAGCTAATGTAACCATCGGATTTCCGTTCCGAGGTCATCTTAACACTGTTCTGACTACGGTCCATTTTCCAACTATAAAGCTCCCAATTAGGGACTAAGTGTCCCAAAACACTCCGAATTCCAAAACCGACCCTCCCGGCAAACCACAATAGCAGAAATGAACTTAGAGGAACAGTTAGATGGGGGATCGAGGCTTAAATTTCAAAAATGACCGGCTGGGTCGTTACATCTTCCGACACTTAAAAGATTCATTCGTCCTCGAACGAGCATAGAAAACATACCTGGAATAGTGAAGAGATGAGGGTACTGGTTGCGCATATCCTGCTCGGTCTCCCAAGTCGCCTCCTCTACCGGTTGACCCCGCCACTGAACCTTTACTGAAGCAATGTTCTTGGACCTTAGCTTCCTGACATGCCTATCTAGAATGGCTACTGGCTCCTCAACATAAGACAGATCCTCGTCAAGCTGAACAGAAGTGAAATCCAACACACCTCAAAATCTCAAAAGGAACAATAAATCTAGGACTCAGATTCCCCTTCTTCCCAAACCTCATAACGCCCTTCATGGGTGAGACTCGAAGCAGAACTCACTAGCCAACCATAAAAGCCACATCGCGGACCTTCTTGTCCGCAAAACTCTTCTGTCTAGACTGGGCAGCACGAAGTCTGTCCTGAATCACCTTGACCTTGTCCATAGCATCCTGAACCATATCAGTACCTAGCAGTCTGGCCTCGCCCGGCTCAAACCAACCCACGGGAGACCTGCACCTCCTACCATATAGGGCCTCGTACGGAGCCATCTGAATACTGGACTGGTAGTTGTTGTTATAAGAAAACTCCGCCAGTGGCAAGAAATGATCCCATGAACCTACAAACTCAATCATGCACGCACGAAGCATATCCTCCAAAATCTGAATACTATGCTCGGACGGACCATCAATCTGGGGGTGAAACACTGTGCTCAGCTCCACCTGAGTGCCTAACTCCTGCTGTACGACTCTCCAAAATCGTGAAGTGAACTGAGTGCCTCTATCTGAAATGATTGAAACTGGAATACCATGCAGCCGAACTATCTCCTTGATGTAGATCTCCGCCAGTCGCTCTGATGAATAAGTATTGCTCACCGGTATGAAATGGGCGGACTTGGTCAGCCGATCCACAATAACCCAGATGGAATCAAACTTCCCAACAGTCTGTGGAAGTCCAGATACAAAGTCCATGGTTAAGCACTCCCATTTCTACTCAGGGATCTCAATCTGCTGCATCAATCTACCCGAACGCTAATGATCATACTTCACCTGCTGGCAGTTGAGGTATCTAGAAACATAATCAACTATATCCCTCTTTATCCGCCTCCACCAGTAATGTTGTCTCAAGTCCTGATACATCTTCGCGGCACCTGGATGGATGGAATACCGCGAGCTATGGGCCTCTGCTAGAATCAGCTCTCGAAGATCATCTACATTGGGCACACAGATACACCCCTACATCCTCATAACCCCATCATCCCCAATGGTAACATCTCGAGTATGACCACGCCGAACTCTATCCTGGAGGACAAGCAAATGAGGGTCGTCGAACTGACGCTCCCTGATGCGGTCAAATAGAGAAGACCGAGAAACCACACAAGCCAAAACCCGACTGGGCTCTGAGAGATCCAGTCTAATAAATTGCCTGGCTAAAGCCTGAACATCCATCGCCATAGGCCTCTCCGAAGCTGGTTGATATGCTAAACTCCCCAAACTCTCTACCCGACGAATCAAGGCATCGGCAACCACATTAACCTTGCCCAGATGTAGAGAATAATAATATCATAGTCCTTCAGTAGCTCCAACTATCTCCTCTGACGCATATTCAGGTCCTTCTGCTTAAGCAAGTGCTGCAAGCTCCGGTGATCAATGTAGATCTCACAAGGAACCCCATACAAGTAATGACGCCAAATCTTCAAGGCGTGAACAATGGTAGCTAGCTCCAGATCGTGAACATGATAGTTCTTCTCATGCACCTTCAGTTGTCTGGATGCGTAGGCAATCACCCTACCTTCCTGCATCAATACTGCACCGAGTCCAACTCGTGAGGCATCACAATATACTGTATAGGACCCCGAACCTGTAGGCAACATCAGTATAGGGGCCGAAGTCAAACCTGCCTTGAGCTTCTGAAAGCTCGCCTCACACTCATCTGTCCACTGAAAAGGGGCACCCTTTTAGGTCAATCTGGTCATAGGTGAAGCGATCGAAGAGAACCCCTCTACGAAACAACGGTAATAGCCCGCCAAACCAAGGAAACTACGAATCTCTATAGCGGAGGAGGGTCTGGGCCAACTCTGCGCGGCCTCCACCTTCCTCGGATCCACTCGAATACCATCACTCAACACCACGTGGCCTAAAAATGCCATTGAACTCAACCAGAATTCACATTTAGAGAACTTGGCATATAGCTGCTTCTCCCTCAGAATCTGAAGCACTATCCTCATATGCTGCTCGTGCTCTTCCCGACTTCGGGAATATACTAGAATATCATCAATGAAAACAATCACGAACGAGTCCGGATATGGCCTGAACACACTGTGCATCAAATGCATAAAGGCTGCTGGGGCATTAGTCATCCCAAAAGACATCACGAGGAACTCGTAGTGACCATACCGAGTCCTGAATGCAGTCTTTGGGATATCTGGCTCCCGAATCTTCAGCTGATGATAACCAGAGCGCAAATCAATCTTAGAGAAAACATGTGCGCCCTGTAGCTGGTCAAACAAATCACCAATGAGAGGCAAAGGATACCGGTTCTTCACTATAACTTTGTTCAGCTGACGATAGTCAATACACATACGCATAGAACCGTCCTTTTTCTTTACAAACAACATAGGAGCACCCCAAGGCGAAACACTGGGTCGAATGAAACCCTTACCCAACAACTCCTGCAACTGATCCTTCAACTCCTTCAACTTAGGAGGAGCCATACGGTACGGTGGAATAGAAATGGGCTAAGTGCCCGGCAACAAGTCAATAGCAAAATCAATATCACGGTCTTGGCGTGACAATCAAGAATAGCATAATGGTGCGACAACCAGTCCATGCCTAGAATAATATCAAAATCGACCATCCCGAGCAACAATAGATCCGCTCTAGTCTCAAAACCACAAATTGTAACCAAACATGACTTATACATACGGTCCACAGCCAAAGAATCTCCCACCGGTATGGAAACATAAATGGGGGTACTCAAAGAATCCCGAGGCACACCCAGATGAGAAGCAAAATAAGAGGACACATATGAAAAAGTGGAACCAGGGTCGAATAGAACCAATGCTTCCCTGTGACTAACCAGAATAATACCTGTGATAACAGAGTCAGATGCAACAGCTGCAGCGTGATCAGGAATAGCGTAGAATCTGGCATGTCCCCTCTCTCGAGGGTGGCCCCTGGCACATTGATCCCTACCCCTGGCTGGCTGGGCAGGTGGAGTGGCAGCTGGAGCTGGAATGATGGCCTGCTGGCCCGTAGAACCACATTGAGGCTGTGAAGACCGAGGAGGTGCTCCTCTCCTACGCCTGGAGCACTCCCTAACCAGATGGCGAGTATCCTCGCACTCAAAACAAGCTCTGGGAGGACGCGGTGGCTGTGACTGATCGGCCTCACCCCCACTAGTCTGACCCCTGGAAGGACCCCGCGCAGGAGGTGCACTGGAAACTGGGAGAGCATAATAAGGCTCCCGATGTGCTGGAAGAGCTGGAGTACTATCGGCTGCTGGCAATGCTGAGTGAACTGGCCAACCAGAATATCCCCTGCCAAAACGACCGGCTGCTGAAGTGCGGGCACCAAAGAAATGGCCCGACTCACGAGACCTCTTGGCCTCCCTCTCTCCCCACTCTCTAGTGACCATACTCTCGATCCTCCTAAAAATGCTCACTTCCTGCTGATAAGATATATCCGTCTCCAACTCTCTAGCCATGCTGGACCGGATCGGCGGGAAAGGCCCTCAATAAATCTCCACACTCTCTCCCGGACCGTGGCTACAAAAGCCGGTGCATGCTTGGCTAGACGGGTGAAACTAATAGCATACTTTGATACTAACATGGAGCCCTATCGCAACCGCTCAAACTCCGAGCACCAAGAATCCCTAAGGCTCTGGGGAACAAACTCCCTCAAAACCAACTCTGAAAACTGCGTCCAGGTCAATGAAGCAGACTCTTCTAAACTATCCAACTCATACGTGCGCCACCAATCATAAGCGGCCCCACGGAACTGAAAAGCAGTGAAGGAAACCCCGATGGTCTCCACTATCCCCATGGTATGAAGAATATGATGACACTCCTCCAGAAAACCCAATGCATCATCTGTGGCCAAACCGCTGAACACTAGAGGGTCATATTTCTTGAACCACTCCAATCTACGCTACTCGTCCTCGGAGGCAGCTGGCCCACCTCCGGGCTGTGTTGGGGCGGCAGGAGGCATAACCATAATCTCTGGAACCTGTCCCACTGGCACTCACTACTCAGGTGTAGCGGCTCCGGGAGTCTGGGCCCCTCCCCAGGCCTGAGATGTAGCTGCAGTGAGAGGAAGCAACCCTACCTGAGCTAAAGTGGTGTACATACTCATGAACTGGGCTAGGGTCTCCTGTAGTGCTGGAGTAGTAACAGCTATAGTCGGTGTACCAGGTGCCTGTGCTCCAACCTGATCCACCGGTGGCACCTCAGCGGTAGCGCGCAAGGGTGTTGTGGCTGCACCTCGGGCACGTCCTCGTCCTCTACCACGGCCCCGACCTCTGACGGCGGCAACAGGGGGCGCGGGTACCTGAACCTCGCAAGTAGCACGTGTCCTCACCATCTGTGAGAGAATAGAAAGCAGAAATTTAGATTTGGTGCCAAAAATGTCGTACGACAAGGAATCCAAAAGAAATGAAGAGTTTCCTAAACAGTTACATAGCCTCTCGTAGATAAATACAGACGTCTCCATATCGATCATCGAGACTCTAAGTAACCTGTCTGTGTCTCGTGTCTCCTATGAACCTAGAGCTCTGATACCAACTTGTCACAACCCTAGTTCACCAATCGTGAACCTGTCGTGACGGCACCTAGTCCCCGCGACTAGGTAAGCCTAACACATTGCGGAATATACAAGTTTCTGAACATTTAACAAGAATTAGCAGAAATACAATATAAATGGGAATGTAATCCGTGCCGCTTGGCACCTACACTCATCAACACGCTGTATAAAATTACCACCAAGACCCGGAATCCCATGGGTACACAGACTAAAAGGGAAATACAATTGTAGCTCTATATGTCAAGAGTATCTAAAACAACGAAACAAGGTAAAAACATCTACTAATACTAACAGAATAGAATGAGGGCCTCTGGATCCGCAGATGTAGCAGATCATACCTCGAGGTCTCCAAATATGCTGCTGAATCACCTAGTTTGTGCATGTCCTGATGTACCTGGATCTGCACAACAAAAGTGTGCAGAAGAGTAATATGAGTACACCACGGTGGTACTCATTAAGTGCCAAGCCTAACCTCGATGGGGTAGTGACGAGGAAGGTCAGGGCCCTATTGGGAGAACAATAACAAAATGATAATAACAATAATAAGCAGTTTAATAGTAATGAATCTGAATTAACAACAACAAAGTGACTTCTGCAACCGTCTACAATCGAGCTAACAACAAGTAACCAACTCAAAAAAAACTCAATCAGTAAGTCCAGGACCTGTGGGAATTGAACCCACAGTCCCACTCTATAATCAACAATCCAGGAGTTACAGGAATTTAACCCACATTCCCAATAACAGTGTCTCTGGGTCTCCGGAAATCGAACCCGCAGCCCATGTCTCAATACCTCAGGATGTGTCTTAATGATCTCAGGATCTCCGGGAATCGAACCCGCAGTCCATATCTCAATAATATATCAATAAACTCTGGGTCTCCGGAATCGAACCCGCAGCCCATGGATCTCCGGGAATCCAACCCGGAGTCCACAAACAATACCACTCCAGGTCTCTGGGAATCGAATCCAGAGCCTTGGGATCTCCGGGAATCGAACCCGCAGTCCACCAACAAAACAAATAAGGAAAACGCACAGAGGAAAAATCTAATATGCTTAACTACAACTTTACCGAAACTAGTGCCAACAAATATAAAGAAGTTCAAGTAAGACAATTAGTCAATTAGACAGATAACTCCTATCTAATCATGCTTTTCTAACGAATAACTGGCAAATGTCATAATCTAAGCAGCTAGGAACAACAGTATCACCAATTGGACAATTCAAGTAAAATGAGTTCGAACAATCTGTACATGTACATGCCCGTCACCTCACGTACAAGGAATTTAAATTACCACATAGTATCCTAGGGGTGAAGTTTCCCCCACACGAGTTTAGACAAGCCACTTACCTCGACTCCGGTACAAAATCGCTAAGAGACAACTCTCTTGCCGCGAATGTCGGCCTCCATAGGTTAAGTATCTAATAACAATCAATAGAACCACATCAAAATAGGCCAATTGGGCATTACCCAATCAAAACAATTCAAAATACACCAAAACCCACCCACAAGTTGCCAAAACCTGACTTTCGGTACGCTTCTCAGAAAATTATGAAAGTTACATATTTGGAACCCTCGTCTCAATACGAGTCGAAGCATATAAAATTTACTAAATTCGGACTCCATTTGCCCATTCAAACCCTTGATTTATCTAAAATTCAAGCCTAGGGTGAAAACCCCCATAAAATACTCCAATTCCACCAATTTCATGAGATAACTGCATAATTTTACCAATGCAAATCATAATTTGAGTCCATAGTTGATTACCTGAAGAAAACCAATTGAATTTCCCTTCAAAATCGTCCAAGTCGCCTCTTAAGCCGAGCTCTCAATGTTTTGAAATGTTTCTGAATTTCCAAACTTCTGATATAATTAAACCCTCTGCGATTTTCGCTTCTGCGGACATTTTCCGCCTCCGCGAGACCGCTTCCGCGACCATTTGGTCGCTTCTGCGAACCCCAGGCCTAACTGGCTCATTCCGCTTTTGCGAGCCTAGGAACGCTTCCACGCGTCCGCTTATGCGATCGAATAGCCGCTCCTGCGATGAATCCCGCTCCTGCGAACCAGAGTCCGCTTCTACGGACTCGCATAAGCGATCTAGCATCCGCTTCTGCGGATTTCCCAATTCCACCTCTGGACCGCTCCTGCGGTCTCACCCTCACACCCGCGATGCTGCCTCAGTAGACAAAGGTCCACCCCTGCGAACCAACCCGCCTCCGCGCTCCAAATTCCGCTCCAGCGGACTCGCCTCTGCGGTCCCATTTCCGCAGGGGCGAAAACAACAGAACAGAAAGCCCCAAACCTGCAATTTATTTTTGTGTTCCTCCTGTTTAACCATCCGATAACATCCCGAGGCCCCCAGGACCTCATCCAAACACACCAACACATCCTAGTACCTTATTCCAACTTGTTCCAATGATAAAAACATGTCCTTAAACATAGAAAACATCGAATTATAGTGGATTCAAGCCTAAGTTTTCATCTAAACTTCCGACGTACGAATGACTTGAAAATCTACAGACATATCCAAAATAACATAACGAAGCTACAAAAATTGTTGGAATCCCATTCCGGCCCCCGGATCAAAATCTCACCTATCGTTCAGATTCGCCAAAAGTTAAAATTTCGGCATTTCAAGCCTAATTGAGCTACAAACCTCCAAAATACCTTCCGAACACGCTCCCAACCCCGAAATCACCTAACGGAGCTAATGGAACCATCATATTTCCATTCTGAGGTCGTCTTAACATTGTTCCGACTACGGGCCATTTTCCAACTATAAAGCTCCCAATTAGGGACTAAGTATCCCAAAACAATCCGAATTCCAGAACCGACCCTCCCGGCAAACCACAATAGCAGAAATGAACTTAGGGGAACAGTTAGATGGGGGATCGGGGCGTAAATTTCAAAAATGACCGGCCAGGTCGTTATAGTTGACTTGTGAGTTAGAATGCTTGCAATCGAATTTTGATGATTCAGTCAGCTCCGGGAGGTCATTTATGAGCTAGGAGAGCGATCGAAAGTGAATTTGGAGGTTCGGTATAGTTCTAGGCTTGAATTGGCTAAAGTTGAATTTTGGCTTTATCCGAACGGTAGGTGAGATTTTGATCCGGGGTCGGAATGGAATTTCGACAGTTGTAGTATCTCCGTTAGGTGAATTTAGATATGCCTGCAAAATTTTAGGTCATTCAGAGGTTGTTTGGCCGGGTTTTTGGTCGAATGTTTGTTGCGAAAGTTCAAATGAAAACTTAGGCTTGAATTGCTTGTTTTTCGTGTTTAAGGGCATGTTTTTAGGATTGGAACAAGTTTGTATCGTGTTATGGATTATGTTGGTGGTTTTCATTGGGTCCCGGGATAAATTCGGGGGCCCAAACGGACCATTTTGAGCCAAAATGAGCAGCTGAGTTGCTGCAATTATTGCGGAGGAATTTTGTTCATCGCGATCGCAGGCCTGGCCATGTGATCACGTAGTGTATCAGAGTGAGGCTGGAGATTTTTTCTTCGCGATCGCAGGAAGAGTGATGCAATCGCGTAAGGTCGAGAGGTTGTGCATCGCGATTGCAGTGGTATTGATGTGATCGCGTAAGGTCGAGTTCGAGTGCATTGCGATCGCGTTCGTTTTATCGTGATCATGTAGGGGCATTGATTTGGTCACTTCGATCGTGTCCAGGTCCACGCGATCGCGTAGAGGAAAAAGCTGGTCGCCCAGGAGTTGTGCATCGCGATCGCAAGCTAAGGGCTACGATCGCGTAGAGTAAAAGTGTCTGGCAGTGAATTTAAGTCCAGAACAGTCCAGTCGCGGGTTTTCATTCATAAAACACCATTGTTGAGTCTTAGAGGGAGAAACAGACGGGAAATTGCTGAGATTTTATCGGGTTATCATCGGAGGTAGGTTTTATGGTTCAATTATGTTTTTTTATCTTTGAATCCTCCTCTATTTCACTGAAATTGGATGAATTAATGGGGGAATTTAGCCTAAGCCAGGATTTTGATAAAATGTCAATTGGAATGGGCAAACAGAATCTGATTTTGGAAAACTTTATATGTATGGACTTGTGAGATAAGGGTTCCGAAAATATAACTTTCGTAATTTTTCGAGAAGCGTACCAAATGTCGGATTTTGACAACTTCGTGGGTTTTGGTGCAAATTGAGTTATTTTGAATGTGTTGTGTATAATTAGCCTATATTGACGTATTCTCATTGATTTTGAGTAGATTCGGCATCCGAGGTGATTGAATTGCGAGGCAAGCGCAAGGCGGACTAAGGCTTCTACCGGATCGAGGTGAGTGGTGGTAGTAAATAATGTGTTGAGGGTTTGAAACCCCGTTCTTACACTTTACAGTGCTATGTTGAGATGAGACACACGTCATGTGATGGGCGTGGTGACATTGTGATTGGGGGATTGGATTTGGTCCTTCCCGACTGATAGTTTATTGTGTATTTTGACTATTAATGAGCTTATAACTGAGTAGTTGGGCTGGTAGCCATGTTTGGGGCCTTGTGCCGATCTGTAGAGCATTTGGGAACCTGTAGAGCTAGGTGACCCTATATCATGTTGGAAATTTACACTCAGTCGTAGTATTAGCTGTATAGCTTATTGTGGGCCAGTACTAGATGTGTACTGTGAGATAGACTACCTAGGATGGAAATTCCCTGATTTAGCTGAGTGGGCCTCAGAGGCCAAGTCTATACTGAATGGGACATGATCGAGGACCTATTATGAGGTACTATATGTATGTACCTATACTGGATCAGACTGCACGCCGCAGTAATGTTAAACCTGTTAAACGGGCTAGGTTGGACCGGTTCCGGACCGGCCTAGACCGGTAGAAACCAGAACCGGCCCGGACCAGTAGGAAGAGGGCCGGGTGGGCTGGGTTTTAAAGGGGTATGGGTTTGTTCCGGATTAATTACTGGAATGGTTAACCGAAACCGGTAAGGACCGGTCCGGCTAAACAGTAACCTAAATGGGTAAACCGGCCCGGACCGGCCTGGTTCAATGATCAAATTTTTTTTTTTGTTTTTTGAAATTTTTTATTTTCTGACCAATGGGGCCTACCCAAACGGCTATAACATCAGAAATCCGCTGTCCAACGAATCTATTTCACTTTTGGCCATTTTTTTTTATTTTTAACACATTTTTAATTTACAAAAGTAGCCTTATGTAAATTTATAAATACCCCCCCCCCCCCTCATTTCTCACTCAAAATTCATTTCTCAATCTCAAATTCTCTCACTCACCTATTCTCTAATTATCTAGTTCAAGACTTCAAGTCTTAATAATTTCTCATTTCATATTCGAATTTATTTGGCTCATTTTTTGTTGAATAATTGAAATTCAATTATAGTATTTTATCATTCGGGTTTTGAACTTCAAGTTGGAATATTGGCTTGACGTTTGTTCGTGGTAACATCGGAAATTCGGAATTTGTATAACCAAGTGCTCCAATTCAATGCACTCCCTCCAACTCTTTCTTTTATTAATATTTTAATTGCATATTTATTTTGTGCTTATTCCTTAAATTTCACAATACGTTTAGTGCTGCTAAAAAAATGTGTAGAATAGTTACTGGTAGGGGAAGTAAAAGTAGAGGTAATTCTTCAGCATTTGGTAGTAATAGTACCCCAATATCTATTGTTCCTGAAACATTGCCTAATGAAAATATAGATTATGATCAATTACAAGAAGATTATGGAATAGAAGATAATTAAATAGGAATTGAAGAAGAGATTCCTGCTACACCTACTAGTGCAGCTAGTGCTGGGGTAGGTAGTGTTGGAGTTGCTACAAGGGGTGGTGGTCGTGGCACTAGTGGCAGACCACCTACGGCTCCGACGACTAATCGTAGAAAAAAAAAAGTAAGGTTTGGAATTTTTTTGAATTATTGAAGGTTGTGATAGAGTTAGATGCAAAATTTGTAAAGATTCGTTTAAACATTTGACTGGAGGAAATTTAGGGGGAACTTGAACGCTTAGTAGGCATATGAGAGTTTCACACCCGATAGAATGGGGCCTAGATGGTGATGAAAATCAAACAACTATTAACCCTACTACTGGAGGGTTAGTAAAATATGATAAAATGAAGGATCGTGAGGAATTAGCAAAAATTATTGCTTTAGGTTGTCTATCTTTTTCTTTTGCTTCTTCGTCATATTATGTTACGTATATTCAAAGAATATACAATCCATTATTTAAAGGTATACCTAGGAGTACTTGTATAGCGGATATTTTTAGACTTCACGGACAATATCAAACATATTTACGTTATTTGTTTGAAAAACTTCCTTGTAGAGTATCTCTAACTTCTGATATTGGTCAAGTTGTTAATGGACGTGAATATGTTACTGTTACATGCCATTGGATAGATGATAATACTGTTATGCAAAAACATATTATTGCTTTTAGATATGATGAAGATCAAAGTCATACCGATGTATTTATAAGCAGCACTATTTGTGAAGTTGTAGAATTTTATACTCTCAAACAAAAAGTATTATGTATGTCTTTTGATAATGCTTCTAACAACACTGCCGCAATTTTAATACTAAAATTGCATTTGCAACCACCTGTTAATGAAACTTTTCATGTTAGGTCTGCATGTCATGTGTATAATTTAATTGTTAAAAGTGGCCTAGATTTATTTTCAACAGATATTAGTCTTATAAGAAGAGCAGTTGGTGTAATTCAAGGAAATAATAGACATTCTAGAATAAGGGAATTTAAAGATAAGTGTATCCAACATAACCTTCAACCCCGATTCATGCCTGAAGAAATAATTACTAGATGGAACAATAGATATTTATTTTTAAAAGTTTGCTACAAATATAGATCTCCAATAACTGAAGTTGCTAATGCACATTGTACGAATCCAAGTCGTATGTTAACAAATGATACTTGGGTGGTCATTAATGATGTTGTTAAATTTTTACATAAATTTTATACTACTGCTGTTGAGTTTTCTGGATCTTGTTACCCTACTATTGCTATGGGTTTAGTACATATAGTGGAAATTTCTTTTCTACTCTTTGAATTTAAGAAAAAAGAAAAATATACGGCTGTTGTGATGAATATGCAAGCCAAATTCAAAAAATATTTCTTTCCAATTCCTCCGATTTACTTAATTGGTGCAGTTTTAAATCCTTCTATTAAAATGTCGGATTGTCATCAATTAATGAATGCTTTATATACTTATATGGAGATTGGGGAAACTGAAACCCCAAATTTGTATACTTCTATGAATAGTTTAAATAATTATTTACAGCAATTATATAATTATTATGCAAATGTAATTGATAAAGCTGCAGGTAATGTTAATAATTCTATTATGCAATGTAGCACTTCTGCTACTGTGACTGAAGATGAAGGATTAGATGAAATTTATAATATTATTTCTACTTTTTCTAACACTCAAACAAGTTGCAGGAACATTGATGAACATCAATTCTACTTGCAAAAGCAAACGGAGTCTCGCACAAAGGATTTTTCACCGTTGGTGTGGTGGCATGAAAATGGAAAGCAATTTCCTGTTCTCTACGCAATGGCTAGGGATGTGATGAATGTGCCAATTTCAAATGTTGCATCCAAGAGTGCATTTAGACAAGCAAGACAACAACTTGGAGATACGCGTCACTCATTGGGAAGCAATGCTTTGGAAGTTTTAGTATGTATGAGAGATTGGATAAGATCGGAAAGAATAAATCAAGGACATGAAGATGTTGATAGCCTAGAAGACGAGGAACTTGGAGATATATTAACCAGTGGTAACCCATCCGAATTAAACACTCCAGAAGAAGGCCAATCAGTTCAAATTGATTATGATGAACTTAGCAGGGCAATGCAAAATATTTGAATTTACTTATTGTTATTTGTTCAAGTCTTAAAGATGTAAACATTCAATTGGTAAGTTTCAAATTTGAGTTATGAAATATGAAATAAAAGAAGCACTTGCAATTTGCAGCAAGTGCAATTTTTCTCATATTCCTTCTATTCTTTAATTTATATTTTAAAGTAATACAAATTCTTAATATAACTTAAATTGAAACTTTAAATTTGAAATTCAAACTTAAAGTGTTAAAGTTTCAATTTAAGACTTTAAGTTTGAATTTAAAAATTAAAATGTTAAAGTTTCAAACTTAAATTCTTAAATTGAAACTTTAATTTTGAAAATCAAACTTAAAGTGTTAAATTGAAACTTTTATTTAGAAATTCAAACTTAAAGTCTTAAATTGAAATTTGAAACTTCAATTTTTAAATTCAAAGTTTCAAACTTAAAGTCTTAAATTGAAACTTTAATTTTTAAATTCTAACTTAAACTCTTAAATTGAAACTTTGTAAGTCTAACTTAATTATGATATACAAACATAAAGTCTTACATTGAAACTTTATAAGTGCAAGTTTTTCTCATTTACTTCGTGTTCTTTAAATAAATTACAATAGTTATACAAAATTACAAAAAAAAAACGTTAAACCTGGCCCAGCCCGGCCCCTTTAACCCGTAACCCGTACGGGTCAATTTTTACCCAAAAATACCCAACCCGTTAAACCCGTTAAGGATGAGCCCGGAACCGGCCCTGTAAGGAACCCGTACGGGTTAAAACAAATTGGGCCCGGCCCACCCATTAGACACCTTTAATTAATGTATATGTGGATCAGACTGCACGCCGCAGTAATATACAAGTAGGACGGATTACACGCCGCAGTGTTATTGCGCTTGGGCTGTAGGAGCCCCTTCGGAGTTTGAGTCTGCACACATTCTCACTGGGCGTTGGAGTATATTATGGGATTGGGCTGCATGCCACAGCAGTGTAATTATATATATATATGTATGTATTGGATCGGACTGCACACCGCAGTAATATGCGTGTGGATCGGGCTGCACGTCGCAACATCATAGCGCTTGGGCCGAGGGTGCCCCTCCGAAGTCTGTATACACCCCCAGTGAGCGTCGTCGATGTTAAATGGAGAGGGCTGTGCGCCACAGCGGTATATGTATTGGAGCGAGTTGTACGCCGCAGCATTATACTTATTCATATCCATATACATACTCAAATACTTGTACATTATAGACATATGTACATATATATATATATATATATATAGTCCGCGTAGCCTATACATAGATACAGTAAATTGTATCCTTTAGCTTAAAGACTGGCGGTAATCCGCTCAATCAATAAGGACTTAATAGTCGAAATATAGAAGAATTTTATAAAGTTTAAAGACTGTATGGTAACCTTTTACCCGAGCATGGGGCCTGTCTGGAACACACTAGTTATCTATATTAGCTCTTGTCTAACCGTTCTGACCGTGATGAAGATGCCCTAACGCACTCAGCTTAGCGGGCTTAAAACAAGGCTTGTTAAACGGAGCTAATAAAGATAGTAATGTACCCAACTGTACCACCATCTCAGATCCAAGTCAAATATTCTTTATAAAATTCCTTTTTATTTTGATAAGTCTAGATCTTTCATAGTAAACAAGTATAAGACGTTAGAAAACTAACATAGACATGAATATTCTTAGCCGGACATAGTCACGGCTTACAGAGAGGAGAAGGAGAAGACAGAAAAGAAGAAGAAGAGAAGTACCTTAGGCCTCAGCCCTTTCGGGAATACGTATCACTGTATTCTTTCTTGAAAATAAAACTTTACAAAGAGAGAGATCTTTACAATGGAGAGAGAGATGGGGAGAGAGCTTAAGAAAAGAAAACTAAAATTTTTCTTCCTTGCCTTCCTAATGAATGAAGGCTCCTGTTTATAAAAGAAAAAAGAATCTATCAATAGTAAAAAAATGGGTCCCTTATGTGGGCCCATATACAGTGTTTTTACAGTTTACACAGTGTTTCTACTGTTCATGAATAGTAAGTAGGTCCCTCATGCGGGCCTTTGCACAGTATATCTACTGTTCACCTGTCTTGTCAGTGGGTCCGGCGGCTTTACTGTTTCTGTTTTCCATATTTTTCCACTGTTTGGAGGAAATTTTCCACCTTGCGGATCTCGTTATCATATAATATTTTCTCAGTTTCCATTGGCTGAGAGTCTTGTAAATCTTCGTTGCTTGTTTCACTTTGCATTGATGAGTCAGACTTTTCAGTTTTATTAATAGTCTCTATCAAGTTTCTTTTAACTTCGTCTAGGTATTGCTGGATTAGTTCGGTTTTATCTCCTTCCTGAATAGAGATTCTTCGGGCAATATGCCTCACTGAACAGTCATCATATAAGATGGTTTTCTGAGAGACCTCCGAGTATAACTAGATTTGTGACTTAATGGTGTCTAATAATTCTTGTCCATAAAGTTGCTTTGTTTTGGGATCAATTTTCATTAATTTATCCCAGAAATTATTGTAAAATACCCTGTATAAGCAAGGGATTTTTTCTTCGGTATAACCAAATTCTGGATTCCATTTATGAATCCAAGGGATTGAGAATTCAATAAATAAATATAGTTGATCTATACATTCCAAAAAACATATATGATCTGCATGGTATAACTGGGTAAGAATTGGCGAAATCTTCGTCTATTCTTTGTATAACTTCAGAAATAGTTCAGGTAAAATATTTACCGTAGGGCCATGATATGACCACCAGTTTATAAACCAGTTTGGAATAGGTGCAGAGAATATCTTTGCACATATCTTGATAAACCAAGTATGCTTATGTCGATCATTATTCTACTATAGCACTTTATCAAATGCTGTGATATAATCCCAGTAGGTGAAACTCATAAGGGATTTGTTTAGACTTATCTGCCTTTCTTTCATGGTAGATATTCCCCATTCGTCAACAGATATTATCAGTTTGATAATAATCTTTGAGAAGCTATAAACATTCTCATAAGTATTGTAACCAGAGAAGTGCTGAATCTCTGCACTACCTGTAGTTGAAAGGATAGTTTCATAATAAGATCGGGTTTTATATGATTCACCCGGATAATATAATCCATTAATAAGGTATCTCTGGAATATCTTCCACGGCTCGTCGTTTCTCTGAATTTCAGAGTTTTCCAAAAGAAATATCATTTCTTTCTTGAGCAGTTTCTCATAGGATTTAGTATCTTCATCCTCTTTAGCGATTGAAGTAAATGTATCACTTTGCTTTTTGCTGGCTAAATATGCTTGTAAGTGCCCGTATAACGGACTGTCTTCTGGGATATCTTCCAGATGTATTGAAGAAGAAGAAGAAGATTCTTCTTGCTGGACAATATTTGAATTTATCAATTGTTTTCTTCCCGATTGTATTACTCGGGAAGATGAGGATCCATATGACGATCCTTGATATGATCAATTTTGATAATTTGAGGATGATCGGGAGGGTGTTTTTCCCTTACCTCTTCCTCTGGTGGCCCAAGGAGGGTCCATTCTGCATAGATAGTAAATCATTCAGAAAAATAGAAATCTTAGTCACAGTATAACCAATTAAGATCCTGATTAGAAACATCAGAATAATCATGAATTGAAAATTCAAAATCATCGACCATAATCGAAGTGATTACTTGATCAATAATAAGACTTTGTAAGTCTTTATTTAAAGGAATCGCTCTTATAATAGTAATAAGAGTCTCATCGTTGAAGAAGTTGGTGTAATAACTCATTATTCAAGATATTCACAAGATAAAAAGTCAGGAAGAGAGTGATCAATTCCCTTTTTATAAACAATTTCAAAATCAAAAGGTGCTAGTTGAGCCTGCCATCTAGCAAACATGAGCTTAGAAACATCATGCTTAAAATCTTTGTCAAACATATATTTGACAGATTGGGCATCAGTTTTTATTAAAAACTTATGATTGTACAAATAGTCTTGAAATTTTAAAACACATTTGACAATTGTCAACATTTCGTGGGCCACAGTAGCATATTTCTTCTGGGCATCATTCCACTTTCCAGAGTGATATCTTATCAAATATTCTCTTTTATCAATGGGATTGATTTGTTTCAAAATCCCACCATAACCGATGTTTGATGTATCGGTCTCAACAATCTTTTCCCAAGTAGGATTGGCCAAAGTTAAGCAGGGTAAAGCTTTTACCCTTTGCTCAATATTTCGGATATTTTTGTATGTAAATTAGTCCAAGGCTGTTTGTAGGTCTTTTTTAGCCGGTCGTATAATGGGGATAAATCACGCGACAAATCTTAAATAAAAGGGGAGACGTAATTAAGGCTTCCTAAGAACCTTTGTAATTGAGTTCTATCAGTAATAATATTAGGAAATTTAGAAGCAAATTCAATTGCATGTTGTATAGGGGTTATCTTTTTCCTGACAAATATTATGTCTTAAAAATCTAACATCAGTTTGAAATAAACTCATTTTTGGTTTAGAGATTACCAAACCATTTTGTATAACAATCTTTTTGAAAATATCAAGATGTTTGATATGTGTTTCAAAGGTTTTTGTATAAACCAAAATATCGTCAATATAAACAATGATGAAATCCAAATATGGATTAAAAATGTCATTCATGATTTTTTGAAATTCAGAAGGAGCATTTTTTAGACCAAATGGCATAACATTCCATTCATATTGTCCAAAGGGAACATTAAAAGCGGTTCTATAAGTATGCTCTTTAAAAATTTGAATCTGCCAATAACCAGATGTTAAATCGAATTTTGAAAATATATTAGCATCATATAAACGAGAAAGAAGATCCCTTTTATTGGGGATCGGATATCTAATCAATTTTTAACTCTTATTAAGAGGTTTGTAATTGATGACTAATCAGGGAATTCCTCGTTCTTTTTCTTCAGCATTATTAACGTAAAATGCCGAACAAGACCAAGGGGATTTTGAGGGCTTTATGAGACCTCTTTGTAAGAGACTATCAATCTCAGTTTTACAAAAGGCGACCGATTCTGAATTCATATGGCATGGTCGAGATTTTGTAGGAATATTATCCTCAGAAAAAGTATCTTCGTTAAAAAGAGTAACAATATGCTTTTTTCGGTTCAAAAAAGCGCTAGGATGATCGGCACAAATATCAATAGCCAACTTTTTAGAAATCAAATTGATTTTTTCTTTTGTTTTAGCATAATTTATTGTATCAAATATGTTCATGCTAAATAGTTCTAATTGCAAAGAATCTACATGCTTTTGTTTCATGTCAATTAAAGCATTGATATCACGAGTTACAGGATTTGTAACAAAAGAATAATAAATATTTTTATTATTATAAGTAGCATTAAAACCTTTTGCATCAATATTGGTAAAAGGATAGACAACGTTTATAAAAGGAGTTCCTAAAATAATAGGAGGATATAACTGATTTTTAACCAGAAAAAAAAGTGAGGAATGCAAACTTTATTTTGACAAATATGCGTGTTAGGCAGTTTATAATTTATATCTAAAGCATGGCCAGAAAATTATTTAACCATATGAGTAGTTTTTTGAAAATATTTAGTGGGAACTAATCCCTCTTGGATGCAACTAACATCAGCACCACTATCAATCATAGCAACACCAGAAATTGTGAAATCGTTATTAACGAGAATAGTACAATTAATGTACCATTTATGAGCAGTCACTATTTGCATCATTCCTAGAAACATATCCTTAGCAGGACTGATATCTAGAGAAGTAGGTTCTTTTTCCACAGTAGCAGTATTTTTACCTTTATCGGTAGGTGACTGAACTAGAGAGTTACAATTTTCTAGTTGAATGATCCGGTGATCATGAATCATTTGATTCTATTTAAGAGATTTAATTCTCTTTTCAGATTTTCAATTTCCTCCTTTAGATCATTAAAAGAGGCATCGCGAGTCACATTGACTCTATTTTCTCGTCGTCGATTGATTTCATCTATCGTATAAGGAGGAGTATTGTAACGACCCGGCCCGTCGTCACGGGAATTTCTACCCCGTTATGTTGTAATTGCATATTTCCTGCTTTTATATCAGTGTTAGAGTCTATCGGGGAAGTTAGGAGTGAATTGGATTGAATATGAGGCATATAGCCTTTTTGAAGGAAACTTGAATAAGGAAAGTCAACCTGGAGTTGACTATTTAGTTAGAGAGCTCGGAATCGAATTCTGATGATTCGGTTAGTTCCAGGAAGTGATTTGTGACTTAGGGGAAGAATCGGAATTTAATTTGGAGGTCCGGTGTAGAAATAGACTTGAATTGGCTAAGGTTGAATTTTGGCGAAATTTGAATGGTAGGTGAGATTTTGATCAGGGAGTCGGAATGGAATTCCGACAATTCCTGTAGCTTCGTTATGTGATTTTGGATATGTCCGCAAATTTTTTTATCATTCGGACGTTGTTAAGTCGGGTTTTTGATTGATTGTGTAATTCAGAATGTTTTAAGGAATTTGGGCTTGAATTCGATGTGAATTATCGGTTTTGATGTTGTTAGACGTATTTTGAGGATTGGAGCAAGTTCGAATAAGGTATTAGGATGTGTTGGTGTGTTTGGATGAGGTCCCGGGGGCCTCGGGGTGTTTTCGGACGGCTCAACGGGAGAAAATGTGGAAAATTGCAGGTTTGTGATTCTGTTCTGTTGTTTTCGCTCCTGCGGAAATGGGAGCGCAGGAGCGAGTCCGCAGGAGCGGACAAGAAGGCGCAGAAGCGGAGGTGACCGCTGAAGCGGAGCCTGGCCCGCATGGGCGGCTTTGCTGGTGCGAGAGGGTGATCGCAGAAGCGGTCTGGAGGCATGACGGAGGAATCCGCAGAAGCGGATAGTTGATCACATAGGCGAGTCCGCAGGAGCGGACTCTTGTCCGCAGAAGCGGGAAAGACTGTAGGGGCGGAGGGGATTCCGCAGGAGCGGACCCGCAGGAGCGGTCAATGGGATCGCAGGTGCGTAAATGGCCAAGTAGGTCTGGGTTCGCAGAAGCGGCCATTTCGTCGCAGAAGCGGTTTCACAGGGGCGGAAAATGGTCCGCAGAAGCGATACTCGCAGTGAGTTAAGTGTATCAGAAGTTAGAAAATTTCAGACACATTTCACACATTTGGGTCTCGGCTTTAGAGGCGATTTGGGCGATTTTGAAGAGAAACTCAAGGGAAATCATCAGAGGTAATCAACTATGGACTTAAACTATGATTAGTATTGATAATATTATGCAATTATATCATGAAAATGGAGGAATTTGGGGCAATTTATGGAGGATTTAGCCCTAGGCTTGAACTTTAGAAAATCAAGGTTTTGGATGGGCAAATGGAGTCCGAATTTGGTAAAATTGATATGCTTAGACTCTTATCGAGATGAGGGTTCCGAATATGTGACTTTCGTGATTTTTGGACAAGCGTACCAAAAGTCGGGTTTTGACAACTTGTGGGTTTTGATATAATTTGGGTTACTTCGAATGAATTGCGTGAAATTAGCATATATTGATGCATTCTCTATGATTTTGAGCAGATTTGGCATCCGAGGAGATTGATTTGCAAGGCAAGCGCAAGGCGGATTGAAGCTTCCACCGGTTCAAGGTGAGTGGTAGTAGTAAACAATGTACTGAGGGTTTGAAACCCCGTACTAGCACTTCACAATGCTATGTTGAGATAAGACACACGTCTTGAGACGAGTGTGGTGACATTGTGATTGGGGACTTGGACTTGGTCCTTCCCGCTAATAGAATACTGTGTTGTATGACTGCTAATGAGATTATAACTGTACAATTGGGCTAATAGCCATATTTGGGGCCTTGTGCCGATCTGTAGAGCATTAGGGAACCTATAGAGCTAGGTGACCCTTATATCATGTTGGAAACATACACTCAGCCGTAGCTCTAGCTGTATAGCATAATATGAGCCAGTACTAGATGTGTACATTGAGAAAGCTTATCTAGGGTGGAATTTCCCGTTCTAGTTGAGTGGGCCTGAAAGGCCAAGTCTATATTGACTGAGACAGGGTCAAGGACCCATTGTGATATATTATATTGGGCCTGAGAGGCCAAGTACATATTGACCGGGATAGGGTCGAGGACCCATTATGAGGTATTATATATATATACCTATATTGGATCAGGCTGCACGCCGCAGCAGTATATATATTGGATCGGACTGCACGCCGCAGTAATATACATGTAATATACATGTGGGACGGACTGCACGCCGCAGTATTATTGCGCTTGGACTGTAGGAGCCCCTTCGGAGTCTGAGTTTGCACACATTCTCAGTGGGCGCTTGAGTATATTATGGGATTGGGTTGCACGCCGCAGCCGTATATTTATGTATATGTATATATATATATATTGGATCAGACTGCACGCCGCAGTAATATATGTGTGGATCGGGCTGCACGCCGCAGTATCATAGCGCTCGGGCTTAGGGAGCCCCTCCGAAGTCTGTATACACCCCCAGTGAGCGTCGTCGACGTTAAATAGAGCGGGTTGCGCGCCGCAGCGGTATATGTATTGGAGCGGGCTGCACGCCGCAGCATTAAACTTATTCATATCCTACTACCTACTTAAATACTTATACATTATAGACATAGGTATGTGTCTTTATATATTGAGATGGCCGTACACCGTAGGGGTACGAGTGAGGGTTGGATCAGCGTGGAATCTTGTAGAGATAAATGTGGATTGGAGATTAGAGTACTACCATAGTGATGACATACCTATGAGGGTTGCCTTAGAACTGCTAAGTGATAGCACTGGAGTTCTTACTTTTAGTTATTATTTATTATTGTTACTCACTGAGTTGAAATATACTCACCCCACTCCCCTGCACTTTTTGTGCAGATTCACAAGTACCCGAGAGCGGTTGAGTTGTTGTTGCTGCCTACACACATCTACTTCTTGCGGAGACTACGAGGTAGCTGCCAGCGTCCGCAGAGCCTGTTTTCTCCTTTTTTACCATCTTGTTGATTTCCTATTTGCCTAGACTTGTTTGTATTAGGATGCTATTCTGTAGAGGCTCAGTCTCGTGACACCACGATATGGTTGGGACCGTATTTTGTATGTTTTACATTTCGCTTATCACCTGATATGATCATTTACTGTTTAAGTTAATTTGATTAATAACTGGCTGGTTTAAGGGATAATATGGTCGGGCTTGCCTAGCATGGTGTTGGGCGCCATCACGACCAGGGTTTGGGTCGTGACAAGTTGGTATCAGAGCCTAGGTTAACAGGTCTCGCGAGTCATGAGCCGGTTGGTAGAGTCTAGTGGATCGGTACGGGGACGCCTGTACTTATCCTTGGGAGGCTACAAACCTTTTAGGAAAAGTTTCAAATTCTTGGAATTCTTGTCGTGCGATTACTTTTGACTTGAACTGAACTTTGACATTCTATTCTCTCGCAGATGGTGAGAACTCGATCATTCGGACGTGGAGGATGACCACCAATACCACCTGCTAGAGGCCTAGGACGTCACCGTGGTTGTGGCGGAGTTAGGGCAGCTGAGG